>BQNB010116107.1:0-12195 GCA_026074375.1 Tanacetum coccineum
AGATCCGGATCAAATGAACAGTGAAAATCACTACTACGTATAAAGCAAAAACGTCTCTCTCTCCTCATTAAATGTCAAAAATTAAGTAATACAAATTTTTATGCACATTGTATAATCTTTAATGCAAACAACAAAAAGTTGAAATTCAATAATACATGTATTCATGCAATATGTACAATTAACCAATGCATAAACATATACTTATTGGTTGGTCAACACATTTACTGTTATTCTTAAAACACTCATTACTAATTAATGTAACTTTTAAAACACTCCTAAAATGAAAAGTACATGTTATTTTACACATTGTATAAACTAATAAAACACACAAAGCGTTATACAATTTATATGCTAATACATATAGTTTTGAAAGACGGACCGGACCACCGAGTTCAACAGGGAACATGAGTGGTCACCGGTTCGGCTAGCAAATAAAAGCCGTCCGAAAGCGAACCGGAGAGAACCGGTCGCAGCCTAGAAATATGGGTGAACCGGGCCTGATCGGGATCATTTTCCTTTTGTTTTTCTCTGGTTAATCACAGGGTACCCGCAGCCGCAACGCGCGGATACCCATCTAGTTACTTTTTAAACTTTTTAGAATTATGTCACTTTTTATTTGATCAGTTACCGTGGATGTAAATACATATATAATAGCAAGTTGAATTAGCTATTTTAGTCATCTATTCTACCGTATGGTCTCGTTGGTTTTGCTATGGTCAGTGGTTGAGCTGGTTGGTTTAGCTTCTTTTGGGTCGAGGTAGAGTTTGTGGTGCGGATCTTGTCTTGTGTTTGTTTAGAAATTTCATGCGGTTGTGAGCTAGTTGAAACTATTTTAGGAGGGTCAAGGTGTCGGGGTCAAGTGAGCAAAGGTCGGGCAGGTTCGAGGTATGGTGGTTCTACAACTACGGGGTTTCTTCTTTGTCAACGGATTTTGCACATCATTGTGCCACCACTCGATTTGGTTGCATGGTTGAAACCGGTTTGGTGTAAGGTTTCGAGGGGTAGTGTTAAGGTCGTGTGTGAAGGTCGTGGTCGGGTTTTTTAACCCCTCCCCATTGTTCCAAATCGGGTAATGCCCTTAAGCGGTTAGGTGTTGTGCTAGAGTTTGAAGGCGGGTTGTCCTCGTATTGTTAGAGCTTATGAATTGTCGATGCAAGGGTCGTTTTAGATAGAGATGTTAGAGTCGTTTTAGCTTTTGAGGTCGATGTTTTGTTAATGTCGTTGTCAAGGATCGTATGTATGGTTGTTGTAGTTTGTGAAGGTCATTGTGGATCGAGATTGTTGTAATTCCTAGCATCTTGCTAGCTTTAATTTATAAAAATACATTGCCTTTCAAATAAAAAATTCAAACAATTAAGCTTCACTTAGACAAGTGAACTCTATACTTTCTTGCATTTACTTTTGATATTGTCTCAATATTTTTTGCTTGAAATAAATTGAGCATGTGAGGTCATGTCAAAAAAATATTCGTATGTATTACCCTTTCTCGAGTTTGAGCGTATAGACTGGAATTTGATGACACTCTGCTCGGCGATAACAATGTATATGCGTCATTTTACGCAAATAAACTCGCTATTATTTCAATCCAAGTTATATAATTGACATAACTAATGACCATTGAACTTTGACATATTACGTTAACACACACACCAAACCACACCACATGCATCAAAACTTTCTTGTTTGATTTTATTGTATCACACTTAATTCTGTTTTACATATGTAAAATGATATGAAGACCTAAATATGTGACTACTTTTATACCTAAAAGGATATGACAATGTTCTAATGGTTTGTGAAATTACAGGTGTTTGTGCTATCTCTAACAAAATGTTGTATGTAGGTTTATTAATATAATTAGTCATACCAATTAGACATGCTAATTAATATTATATGTAGCACTATGTCACAACTCACAACAAAAGAAATGACTATTCTAACTTTTTTTATATGAAAAAAGTCTACTGGTAAAGGGAAAATTCTCAAAATAGACTGGTCGTCTAAATTGTTTACCCTTTCTGGACCTCAAAAGATAAACTTTTCAAAATAGACCAGTCGTCTGGTCTCTTAAGTCGTCTAAAAAACTTTTCACTTTTTGTGTAAGTTACGTTTCAGACATGTTTTTAGAAGACCTACTTGTACTTTTAAGAGATTTTTTTGTTGTCTTTTTCTGAAAAATTAGTCAAACATAATAGTACTTTTATAATCTAAAAATTAGGCTACTGACGGCATATTTACTTTAGGCGACTTTTTAAAGTTAACTTTTTTTTTTGTTTTTTTAAACATTGATAGTTGCTAAATATATGTGATTTAGACGACTTACAACATTTTACTTTAAAAAAAAATTGTATTAAAAGCCAACAAACATTGTAATGAAGTCATCCTCTATCTATATCAAGGCTGTCAAGATCGCGATCCTACCTGGGATCGTTTTTGTCTTTGCAAGATCGAGATCGTAAGATCGGATCGAGATCGTAAGATCCTACCAATTTATCATGTTCTGTAAGCAACGGATAAACGAGTCAAACTATTTTTATTTCTACTCATCATCAAATATAAATTTATATAATATCCTCTTGAAAATGTCAAAGTTCAAATTTAAAATACCAAAGTAAAAGTAAAACACAAAAAAGTCAAGTTTCAATCATCACATTCATGATTTAGCGGAATAAAATTGCATAACATGCGTAATAAACGTCTCAAAACAAAGTACTTCACTAGTATCAATACAATTAAGCTATCTGAATTAAAACTTAAAGGTTAATAGTTATTAACTAGTATCACTACAATTAAGCTATCTGAATTAAAACTTAAAGGTTAATAGTTAAAAGTTAAAACTATGAAAAGGTAAAAGAAAAAACAACAATTACCTGTAAGAATTTTTTTGCTTAAGGTAACTAGAACATGAGAAGAAGAACCCTAATTTGTTTCATGTAATTTCAATTTGAGGAAAGTAGATAATTAGGTTTATTGATTAGAAAATCTAGGAATGAAACGTCAATGCTTGTTACTGAGATCAGCGGACTCGTATTGTTCTTTTTTGGGCCTAAAAAAGTAATGGGCTAGTCAATAAGTTAGTAACTTGGTAATTTGGTAAACTCGTATCGACACGCGATCCTACGATCTTACGCGCGAGTTTACGATCCTACTTGCGATCCTACCTCTGATGCGATCCTACACCGATCCTACACGATTTTATCAGGTGGACACGTAAGATCGTACGATCTTACGTGTAAACTCGCGAGTTTGACAGCCTTGATCTATACTATTACATAAAGCATTTACAATTTGGGTCCCATCAAAAATTAAGATAAGGAGATGCAATCTTGACCATCCATCTTATTTTAGAAAATCACTTCATAGAGTGACATGTGTCAATTCTTAATTAAAATATCACTTTTATTTTCAATTTGACATATCTTTTTTATCTATTTATTTTTTTTATGATCTAGTTTCATCGTATTTTCTAAAATTCTGTGATTTTTAATTCAACATCCATTTTGATATATTTTTATAAATTTTTAGCTTTTCACATTTTTAGTGGGTTTATTTTGAATTTTTTAACAACTTTAATTTTAATTTGAATACAAACTTGATTCGTAAAAGATATATACTTTTGGAGACAATGTTTGATGGGCAAAAGAGTGTGTGAGTCTTTATACAAGCGAGAATGATGTTAATATGATGTTGCGGGAAAGCTACGGAAACCCAAACAAACGAATTCTCTAAGCGGGTAGGGAATTACGGAGCGAGTTGGGTTAGCAATTTTTATCGCCGTCGCTATGTGCGGGTATCCAACTAGTATATTAAAATATAGGCATGTTATGGGGTGGCACTTCTTGCAATTAGATCTAAAGCCAACATACATTGTAATGGAGTCATCCTCTTGGCCAGGGAGTTTACCATGCAATCGTATCAAAGCCATTCAAGAGCTTACACGCGGGCAACAATTAACCAATAAGCTCCGAGAAATGCTAATTGGGCAGCAAGAAAAGATCGAGTCGGATCTTAAGTTAGTTGATGGTGTGGTGGCTGAGATCTTGAACTCTTATACATTTAATGAGAAACTACCTCATATTCAAACTCATGATATGAGATACCAAAAACAGTCTCATGATTCGGGTGAAAGTGATAAGAGTGTAAGGGGATGTTTGGTTGGGTTAAATTCATGGGATTGAATTGGTTTTGAATTTGAAATACACCAAAATAACGTGTTTGGTAAAAGTTTAGAAGAGGTTGTTTTGATATTTAAAGGCTGATAGTGGAGGTTTATATATAAATTCATTCATTTAGGGAATAGTTTAAAAGACGGTGGGACAAAAAAGTACCCTCACAAAGTTCCATTCCTCCTTATTCTCTGTCACTTTCATCTTCCAACTATTCAACCCATCTTGCATTCAATATTAGTTCCTTCAAACTGATTTTCTATGTTCGATTTTGTTTTTTTGCCTAATGATATAAACAAGCATGATTACCCGCGCGTTGCTGCGGGGAGTTAATTTTTTTTATATTTTTTTTTAAGTGTAGGGTAGTTTATTTTGAATATTTTTGGAATAATTATGTGGGTAATTTTTTGATCGGAATGAATCGTTAGATATCTGTTATATATTTGATAAATAAAGTTTATTATATAAAAAAATCGTAAATAGTTAAAAGCCGAGGGTACGTTTTGTAAATTTTCTTTTTTTTCTATTCATAGTAAATTTTAACATTTTTAATAAAATCGTGCGTATGTGAGAAGCATTGCAATATTGAGCTCGTTTTGTTCGCAATGCGAAGATCTTTACGCGGGTATTTTTTGATCTAGACGAATAGGTAGATATGTGTTTGTATTTCATAAATAAAGTTTATTATAAGAAAAAGTCATAAATAGTTAAAGTCGATGGTTCATTTTATAAGTTTTTATTTTGGGCCGAATTTTTTTACTTGGGCCGGAGTTGGGCTAATTTGGCCCACGACGTAATACGCCGTCGTTTCAAAAGGCTTTTGAATATATAGATAATACTCTCAAAAAAAACCATTTGTACCCCCGATGTTTTTTTTTTTTTTTTTTTAATTTTTATAATTTTATATATGTTATAAAACTGTGACACGGAAAAAACGAAACGAAAAATATAAAGTTTAACAGGTCAAAAGTATGAAACTGTTAAAAATTACGGAACAGAAACTGATAAAAAAAGCTGCGCTGCACTATAAAAAGAGGGGCACAAAAAGAATTTTTGTACTTTTGTTGTACTTTTTAGCGGGCCAGGGGTACCAATAATAGCACCCTTGTTTTTTGTTTCCTCGAGTCTATCGATACTATTATTGATTGTTTCAATTTTGTTTGTTAGGTTTTGTCAGATTCTAAGAATTTCAAATCGATTGGATGAAAGTGTTTATTATTGTCTCAATCCTATCATAGCGTTTATTGATTACTTAAATTTGGGGTTTTATGGTTTGCCCTAATTTGGTACTTCTTTTCCAATTAAATTTGTTCGATTTGATTTTTGTAGAAATTTATTCTTAAATATGAGAGAGAAATGCAAAAATCATCCCCGTGTTTTGTCAAAAAAATGTCTCACGTCCCTCGTTAAATAATTGTTTAAAAGACATCTCTCCGTCAATGTTTTGGGACACGATACATCCTTTGGACTAACGGTGCAAATTTTTTTCTCGTTAATTCTTAACGAGGGTCAAATTTTTTACGGTGCAACTATATAGGAGGGTATTGTTGTTTTTTTGCTGCCACACCAAACCACACCACATGCATCAAAACTTTCTTGTTTGATTTTATTGTATCACACTTAATTCTGTTTTACATATGTAAAATGATATAAAGACCTAAATATGTGACTACTTTTATAAAAAATTAAAATTTTACGAAATTAAGATTTTTACAAAATTTTACAAAAAAAAATTTAATTTTTTTTGTACAAAGTTTTACGAAAGTTTAAAAATTTTTACGAAATTTTTTTTGTAAAAAGTACGAAATTTTTACAAAGTTTTGTAAAAAAATTTAAAACTTTTTTACCAATAATAACGTAAAAAATTGATTTTTTTAAATTTTAAAAATCACGAAAAAAATTTAAATTATTTTCAAAAAATTAAGATTTTGTAAAGTGCGAATTTTATTTTTTTTAAGATTTTGTAAAAAAAAGTAAAATTTTCTACGAATAATAATGTAAAAAAGTTTTTTTTAAATTAAAAAATAAACAAAATTTTTTTTAAGCAAAAGTTCACGATACATCCCTGTGGCAGCAAAAAGACAACAATACTCTCCTATATAGTTGCACCGTTAAAAATTAAGCCTTCGTTAATAATTACCAAGAAAAAAATTTGCACCGTTAGTTCAAGGGATGTATCGTGTCCCAAAACATTGACGGAAGGATGTGTTTTGGACAATTATTTAACGAGGGACGTGAGACAGTTTTTTGACAAACCACAGGGATGATTTTTGCACTTCTCTCTAAATATGGTTTGATTTACATTGAATAGGACTGTTTTGATAAGCATTTGGTTCACTGAGGCTTCGTCTAATTATACTTATTTATTGTTCACGTAGCAGTGATAAAAAATAGTGACTTGGCATTAACTTAAAACCGTTAGATCAAGGTAAAAGTAAATCTAAACCCTTTAAAATGAACCTGAAACATATCTTTAACTCATTACCTGAATTTTCGGATGATATTATACAATTTAAACACGTTTCTTTGTTAGAGGAAGGGGTGCCCATGGCTGTTAGGCCTGAGCCATTGTACCAGCCGAAAAAAACTTGGCGCCAACCATACCGTATGTTGGCTGGTAGATTTTGGGCTGGCAAATACAAACCAGCGCCAAACCCATTTCCTTTTTTTTCTTTTTTTGTGTTGATTTGTGTATTTAGTGGCGTATGTGTGGATCCATGACACTACTTTTTGCCCATGACTTGAAGCCAACGAGGGAGCCACCCGAATGTAGTGTCATGACATTTCTGATGCCATAGCATTTTTGCTGACATAACAACACTTTTTGTGCCATGGCTTGAAGCCGTGGCTCAAGGGTACCTAGTGCTCTTACAAACCTAGATAAGTATGAAAAGAAAACAATTATTGCTCGGTCAAAAGTATTACACAGTATGTGCGAAGTTTGTTTTTTATATTTGTTATCCAAATACTGATTCACCCGCAATTAGTGCATATTTTGAATTGCAGTCCAATTAAATAAACAGAGAATTTATATTATAAATTGCTTGCCATCTATATTATAAATTGCTTGCCATGATTATTAGTTTATCTCTTTTTCATACAGTATCAAATGCATATTTTAGCCAGCTCTTTTGAAAGGCTTTCTCCTATGCATGTAAAACCATTTATATGCATGTAAGATCATTAGTTTATCTCTCTTTCATATATGTTTTTTTTTAAAACATAACACATATTGAGTTACTGAAGCAAAAAAGGACATCCATACTCTGAAATCATCAACGAAAGCTTAATAGAATCTGTAGACTCATTAAACCCATTCATGCACGCTCGAGGCGTTTCATTCATGGTTGAAAACTGTTCAACGACAAGCAAGGCTAGGATCAAGGAAATGGGCTCCACGTTTTGACTACAATCTTACACAGTAAGCTTTGGTTGATGTGGACAATGGCGCACCAATCAACCAAGAACTTGTGAAGAAGTTCTTTGAAGATCCAATTCATGAAGCATATTTATATATATGTATATTTTTATTCATATGCTTTGTTATTGTGAATGTCGTAGGCATATGTACAGCCTATTTTAAGTATCTTCATTTTATTTAATATAATACAAGTAACTTGGAAAATAAAGGGATATTATGATTAAGGGGTCTTAGGTCCTCTCATGGTCTTCGGAGTATGGTAATGAACATGGGGTCGTCTCACAAACATTTTTCGTACTTAAAAACAAATTTACAATGATATTTATTTGCTACATTATTTTTTCTAGGCAGGTTGGATTTGCTTTCACTACAATGGTAATATTATGAATGCATTTAGGCCCTTTTGTTAATTAGCTTGTAGTTTTGCGTTCTCTTTGAAGAGAGCTTCGCAACGAGCTAAAGTATGTCCAAAATGAAGATAATATAAATGAGATATCGTGTCTCAAAGTGTGGTACATGCTTAAGCAGTTCCAAATTCGATTTACATAAGTTATGGCTATTATGAAATTATGGCAATTAAAGTTATATGGAGACCGTTTTTACGTTCAAATCTTGAAAGTTCAAAATTGTTAAGTTGTCAACGCTCAATCTGTGTGCTCAATCTATGTTTGTCTGTGTTGTTGGCATGAAGGGAATGTGCCATTTACCACACAAATAGCTCAAAATAAAAATACAACTGTCTAATATATTATCAAAATTTCTATATGCGTTAACATCTGTGATATGCTTCTATCTAATTTATCTTTTATTTGCAGATAACTTTATATTACTACGATATACATTTTTTATTGTAGAGATACATTTTTTTTAAAGCGTGACACGTATAACACAAAAACCTCATATTCTCACACTTTTTTCAAATAGTGTACCCGTGCAACGCACGGGTATTGCACTTGTTAGTAGTAGTTCATGATGAAGAACATGTCATTTGTAATTATATAAAGCAAACAAGATATGGCATTGGATCTGTTTCGTCTTTTAGGCCGATGGTGGAATATTCAAATTCCCATCTTGCTTGATCCTTCTACCTGGGAGTCGTGGCTTAACAGCGTTACACTTAATAGTCTCCAAAAATTGGTGCTGGAGGCTTCCTTTTCTTATTTGTGGTGGCATATTTGGGTCTTCAGAAATGCAACTTTATTCTCCAGTAAGAACCTCTCAAAGGAATGATTTTCGACAACTTCGTTTCTCAAACTTTTACTTAGGTTTTGAATAGGTGTAGGAAGTTTAATTGTAATTGGGTCGATTGGCTAAAAGATCCGTTGAATGCTATTTTCATGTAATTGTTTAGTCTAGCTTCTTGCTAGCTTTTTAATAATAATCTGATGTTCTAAAAAAAATACAAAGAGGGTTAATTTTGTATTTCACCATTTTTTGCATTGTAATCTTTTCACATGAATTGTGCCAACTAAACAGGTTGCTGAGATCTTAATACCTAGACTGACTTGCCCGCATCTCTTGCCTTAAAGGTTTCACTGCTCTAACTAAGGTATCCCGCAGAAAGAAGTCAACTAGAAGGAAAAATCCACCTAGTCAAAATGGCAATCAGAGTATAAAATACTCCCTAATTTCAATTAAAGGGATTTCAAAATTGTGAACCAAACGGCCCCTAAGATAAGTGAAGACTAAAAGAGGATGCTACAAAAGTAAAAAAGTCTCTTAAAGTAAAATGTCGTAAGTCGCTTAAATCACATATACATTTCGCAACTACCAATGTTTAAAAAACAAAAAAAAAGTTAACTTTAAAAAGTCGCCTAAAGTACATATGTCGTCAGTCGCCTAATTTTTAGATTATAAAAGTACTATTATGTTTGACTAATTTTTTAGAAAAGGACAAAAAAGAAGTCTCCTAAAAGTATATTAAGTAGGTCTTCTAAAAACATGTTTGAAAAGTAACTTACACAAAAAGTAAAAAAGTTTTTTAGACGACTTAAAAGACTATGTGACTGGTCTATTTTGGGAAGTTTATCTTTTAAGGTCTAGAAAAAATAAACACTTTATTCGACCGGTCTATTTTAAGAATTTTCCCACTAGTAAACTTACAACATTTTTGTTTTGTACTTTTGTATCTAGAAACCAACTTATCATGTCATCAACTCAAGTACAAGTTTGATTAGATGACTTATTAACATGTTAACTTGTGAATTAAACAAGGCTCGTGTTATTTGTACCCCTCCTGAAAAGCCGTTTGTACCCTCCTGGTTTTTCCTTTTTTTAATTTTTTTTTAATTTTTAATTTTTTTAATTTTGTTTATATTATAAAACAGTGAAACGCAGAATGCGGAACGAAAATTATAAAGTTTAACAGGTCAAAAGTATGAAACTGTCAAAAATTACGAAACAGAAACTGATAAAAAAACTGCGTTGCACTGTAAAAGAGGGAATAAAAAGACCAAAAATTACGAAACATCCGTACTTTTTGTGAGCCAGGGGATACCAATAGTAGCTTAATCCAGTAGCTTAATCTGCCTAAGTTTAAATTAAAAATGCTTATTAGTTGCTAAAATCAATTAGTTTCAACTTATTTTCCATTAGTGTAGCTTTTAGAACTTATTTTCAAGCCTTAGAAAACCAAAAGGTTAAGAAAAAAGCTTTTAAGTATAATCTGTCAACTTTAATTGGCTTCTTTCCAGCTTATTTGTAACTTATAAAAAAAATGTCTTTATTAAAAATGTATATTTTCAGCTTATTTACACCCATCTATACATTATATTAAAAAGGAGTTTTGGCTGATGTCATTTTTCCTACGTGTCATTCAATCAGCTATCTATTGAAAATTTGCTGATGTAATATATGTAAGGTATTTTCTTTTGTTTATTGATTCATTATAGAAATATACAGTAACATTTTACTTGTTGGGTTTTGTAACTTCACAAAAAGTGAGGTTTTGCAGGGTACTTTGCCAGACTTTTTGTGGCTCTTTAAACAAGATTTAAAAGTCCGAGGTTTTGCAGGAGAGTACACTTTGCCAGGAACTCTTTTTGCTGGCTCTTTAAACAAGATTTCAAAATTCAAATCTCTTTTCTTATTTTTAAAGAGAATTGCTAGAACCACGTAATATTTACAAACAAGCTTCCACACAATGATGTGGCAAAACACTTGGACCAATTATTACCTTCTTCCTCCACTAACCATTTATTTCATGACAAATCATATTATTACACCTCATTTTGTGGGAATTCTTTTGTAAACATTATGTGTGTTGATAGATTACTCCTTTTTAAAACATTCTTGAATTTGTTTTAAATTGCCACAAATTACATATTTCAAGTTTCTCTAAATTAGTTAATTCACTTTTTTTATTCAATAATCCATGTTCTTCATTTATTAGTTTATTTTCTTAATGACAAAACATTCGATTTTACAGATCTCATCATTTCTAATATTTGGTGTTAACAATATCAGGATGAAGACTTCTGAAGCGCGCGAGAGCAGCGCGTTTTCGATTCAACTTTATTTTACTTATTTGAATGTCAGAGAAGGTATCACTAATCCTCACTTAAGTTCTCTTTAGTTTTTGTTGTTTCTAAGTGCCCATTAAGTGTTTGATGAAATATTTCATCTACGTAAAGCCATTCTACAGTTGCGTTTAAAAAGAATTTGGGATAATATGTTTATTTGTTTAAAGTATTGAATCAGATGTGTGATTAATGGTCAGGAGAAATTTTTATTTCGGGTTTTGATTTTTAGCTCATTTGATTAATTTGTGAATCTCGCGCACTTTTATGTAGGAAATGATCAGCAGTAGCATATTTGTGGTCAGCTCTCTATAGTATGTTGTACTTTTTGCTCTTTTTTTAGTATAATTATATGGAATTCTTGATATATTTCGTCCGTGATTTTGTTTGATGTTATCAATTGTTTTCTCTCATTGAATTTAGCATTGTTTTTCTAAGCGCATGACTGACGTTCATGTTTAAACTGACATTCATGTTTAAACTCGTTTAAAGAGATGCTAACACATTCAAGCTTATTAGCTAAATAGTTTTTGAGTGATCACAAAACTAATAAGACACGTTTCATCATATATAAGCTCTTACAGTTAGATGTAGAAACTTAGAGAGAATAGAAGAGGGGAAGGGTAAGAAGAGTATTCATCTCATTCATAAATCTGATACGAGTACACTTGTGCATATATAAGTTACCCATCAAGACACTATTGCTATTATTGCATTCGAGACCTTCTACATAGAAATACGACATAAAAGACCATAAACTTGCAATAGACACATAACAACTTGATGCAAAACTTAGTTCGTCGCTACAATATAGTATCTTTCAGGTTAGTTCTTGATTACATGTTGATGTTGAAGTTGAGCTTATTAAATCATTTACTATTTTCTTATTTGTTTGTTTTACTTCTTTGAGGGTCATGGGTGTTTCTTTTATAAGATGGATCTTTTGTTGTTGCTTTTGATTTTAAGATCGTAATTTTTTTTCACACTAGCTCTTTTATAAGTTTTACATGGTTTGGCATGGAAAACATCATTTTTGATCAACCATGTTATAATTAGTGTATATCTTTATTTGTGTTGAAAGAACTTGACT
>BQNB010116108.1:0-17809 GCA_026074375.1 Tanacetum coccineum
ATGCCCAAAGTCGGTCACATGCCCACCTCTAATCAAAACGCAACTATCTTGATCAAAACGCAATGAATAAAAAATTGGGCAGAGTAATGTTTAGTCAAAATGCAATGATGTCTTCAAAACGCAACTTGTAATCAAAACGCAGTTAACCAAAACGCAACCAATGTCAAAACGCAACCAATGTCAAAACGCAATGAGTCAAAACGCAATGAGTCAAAACGAAATGAGTCAAAACGCAATGAGTCAAAACACAATGAGTTAAAACGCAATGAGTCAAAACGCAACAAGAAGGAAGTCAAAACACAACAAGAACTTTGCCAGAAAGTCAAAACGCAACGACGAAATATACGACTTTTTCTTCAAAAAATCGCCTAAAAATCACCCTTTTTGACCTTTTAGCTTGATTTCTCTTGCACAATTAGCTACCTTATGCCTAGATCTTGCTTAATAACATAAACATTTACACATCTAAGCACAAAAATCCGGGTTTGATTTTTTTTTGAGTTCTAATGACACACGAATTTGATCTTGTTGAACCACACGAATCCACACGTAGCTCTGATGCCAATTGTTGGATCCTGTTAACACTTCACTTCATACAATCGATCACGAAATCGTACTAGAAATGAGAAAGAGAGTTGAGTTGTTTAGAGAGAGAAACTAGAGAGAGAATTAAGAGAAAAGAGAAAAGATATATCTTAAATATTTTGAACAACTAACTCTTTTCTATATAGAAAATAGTTTATATACCCCGTCGCGTTAAATGACGCGCGGGATATTTAACTAGGACCCGGGCTCGGGTTTTGCTTAGGATTAAACTGGGGTTTTGTTTTGATGTTAGGATTATACCCCACACCCAAACATATACAATATTAGGTTTTAACTATCGAGCCCCGATTCCCGATAATATCCTTATTACAACATTTAAATAATTATTAAGACCGATAGCTCCATAGTAATCTCACTAGTGTGTCTAAGATCTCTAATAAAAGAGAGAATTTCCTCTTCAAAAGTAGGATCTTCAAATTTTTGACTTAGGAGTTTAGGGCAAATCTGGAGCATATCTTTGAAGTTGTCAACGTTAATTGTATGGCTTTTTCCGTTCATCTTGAAACGAAGTGAAGAATGATGTCTGGAGTGTGGAAAAGTAGAAAGGGGGTTGAATAGTTTTACCGCTTTTTAATTTAACATTTATGTATGTTTTTAAAACTTAGATTCGACTTTTTGTGAATTCAATGTTTGCACAATATGAACAATATAAGTATATGAAATGATAAAGTAAGACAAGAGATAAGAGTAAGAACAATCAAACCACAATGCGAGGATTTATAGTGGTTCGGTAACGAAGCACCTCTTCGCCCTACTCCACTCCCCGAGCACCAAACTTGAGAGTTTTCTTCACTATGTCAACAAGCTCCCTTATGACGGAGAAAATCGTACACAACTTTGCTTACACGGATTTATGACACAAAGCTAAATGTCGAGTTCTAATCTTAGCTAGAACCAATATATCACAACACAAAATCACTACTTGTTCATGACTTCACAACTTTACGACTTCTTCACAACTTCAAGACTTCACTTCACCACACTACTTATATCACAACTATCTATCACTACTTGGTAAGATCACCATGATCTAACTATACTTACAAAGATCGCCAAGATCTAGCTACTATACATAAATACAAGATATACAATTGATTTACAAATATGTGATATGAATGCAACAAGGTTGCAATACACATTAAGGTATAATACTTCTTCACTTGATGATTGAAGTATTCTTCTTTTGCACTTGAGTAATTAAGCTTGGATCACTTGGAAACAAAGCTTTATGATTAAATGATCAAAGGATTTTAGAGAGGAAATGTGAGCTGTTTTGAGTAGAAAGAATGAGTGCAAAAGGTGAGAAAATAGTGGGGAATAGTCTAGTATTTATAGGACAAACAGGAGGAACGTCAGTCTATGGGCGGTCCCCTTAAATAGGTGGGCGGTCCTATTAAAATTAAGGCGGCCTCCCGTGTATTTAAGGGGCCGCCCTAGGCTGGGCGCTCCCCATTTGTCCTTTTGTGTAGGGAGAATTTTCTAGAACTTTCTAACCTTTTTAGGTTTGAAAATTTGAATTTCAAAATGTTTATTTTGAATAAAACATTTCTTTTAATTGTAGAAAAATTTTGTAATGTTTATAAAAATGTTTACAACATTTTATAAAAGTGTAAGGTTGAATAAAAAATTTTCTTTGATCATAAAATGCATTAAGCATTTATTTATTCATACCTTGAAGTGATATAAGTTTTGAAATGAAAATTTACTACTAATTACTTGTTTACGTTTAATTTTACCTTGAGCGTTTTTATATTTTGTGATTATCAAAACATAAAAATATGAAAAATATTAGTAATGTTTTTAGGCATTATATTTTATCAACATGTCATTTTAAAGTAGCTTTTTCTAGCTTAATTTTAAGTTTTGCCAAAAATTTCTTTTATTAAAGTTGCTTATTTTTACTATGTTTACAGCTTTTTCAAAAAGAAAACTAAAAAAAATATTTTTCAAAAAAAGGAAGTCACAGGGTTCGAACATGTGACCTTCCTTTTAACATACCAACACCTCAACCAACTACGCCCTTGGGTCTTTTTCGTTAGTCTTTTGTTTCAATTATTTCTTAAATGCATTTTCCAGTTTAGCTTATCCAGCTTATTCTATTTTTCCTGGCATATTGGTTTTAGCTTTTTTGTTTCTTTTTCTTTATAAAACTCCCTTTTAGCTTAAAGTATTTTTCTAAATTTTCTAAATTTTTTTAGGATTAAGTTTAGTATTTTTAATTTAATTTTTAGTATTATTTAGTTTAAAAAAATAGTTTTAATTAGATTAAAAAGTCAAAAAAATATTTTATGTCTTTTGAAAATTATTTTAAGTCATTTTAGATTAAGAAATTTACATTTTAAGTTTTTAGAGTTTATTTTGATGATATTTGTGTATCCGTTAGCCCGTTAGTCATTAATAAATCGTTAAGTGTTTAATTGTCGTTAGAATTTAGTTGTGCCTTTAATTCTAGTTTAATGTGCCTTTTATGTGTTTTCCCTTTGCGTTTTTAGGTTTAGAATCCAAAATCAAATCTTTAATGACAATCAAGCTCGATTTGCGACATAAATGTGAATTTCCATTCTCCTCTCACCGAGAAGAACAATACCCGTGTTGATTACTTGTTATTATTTCCTAAGAATAATTTGTATGATACTTTGCTTACGTATATGTATGTTATATATATTTGAGAGTTATTTGTTTGATACATATAAAAACGAATATCATAATGGTGCCGCTGCCGGGGAGAGGTGTAGCGATTTTTATGGGATTGTTCGTGTTTGAGCCTTGAAGATCCTTTTCCCGTGAAAGTTTTCGTTTTATTTTATATAAAAAACTAAAAATATTTTTCTGTTATATTTTCTTTTCTATTTTCCTTTTATATTTAAAATTTAAAAATAACCATTTGTTAATTGACGTGTTGGCTCACCTTAAGTAAACAAACTATAAGAGAGGTATAAGGAGGGTCGATCCAACGAACTTCGACCCGAAAGGAGAAGGTTTTTAAAACGCTTCGCGCTTACCCGCTCCTTCGCTTCTTTGTGCGTTTTCTAGAGAGCTACCGTGCACCTTTGACTTTCAGTTACCAAAAATATTTTTTCTTATTTTATTATTTCTTTTCCTTATGTTTTATTTGAAAAATATATAAATATTCTTCTTTTCCCTCTTATCCGTTTAATTCTTTCTCTTACCCCTCTCTATTGTTTAATTCTTATGACGTCACTCGACTATTGTTGTATCTGTAAAGGTCGGATGAGTAATGATCGGGTATTTTGTCTACCGTGTACGTGTGAGCGGTGTAGAAGAAATTATATGGAGAAATTTTGTTCTATATGCTGTTTTGAATCTGGAAATGCATTCATTGATGATCTAATTACAAACTCTTTTGATGATCTTCTGAATTCTTCTGACCACCCTCCACAACCCCAAACTTACTCTGTTGATCGAAAAATGTGATCCAACTACAAGTTTGTTTTATCTCTAATCCGACCCGTGTTACAATCAAAACTTTGACAATAATTTTCCACAAACTTCACCAAGTTTTCAACAACATGATCTTTATTGTATTCGCTGTGGGGGTCCTTATGAGACTTTTCAATGTCAACAATTGATATTTTATGAGCCGAAACCTTGCTACAATCAAAACTTTGATGATACTTTTCCACAAAATTCACCTAATTTTCAACAACAAATTCTTTGCTGTGAAAATTGCGGGGGTCCTCATGAGAGTTATCAGTGTCAACCGATGAATCAAAATTATTATGATCCTAATCTTTGCTATAATTCTAATTCTTTCGGTTTTGACCAATATCAACCTTTGCAATATTCCGTCATTCATCAACCTCCTCAAGAAAAAAGTATGGCGGAATTGCTTCTTGAAGAGAAACTTCCTCAAGCTTTGCAAGCTCTTTGTGAAAGGTTAAATAAATACGTTTAAAAAAAGCAGGAAGAAAAGAATATTGCTGAAGAGCAGGCTGCTAAAATTAGTTCTCAATATTGGAAGCCTCCCATTTACTATGATAATGATGATAATGAAGAGTATTCTATTCAAGTGAGTGAATTTGTTAAGAAATCCCTTATTACAATCACACTCGTCTTACTGACCATAGAGCCCGAGGACTCTCTAGGTATGAGGGACGAGCGTCTTAGCACTATTCCTGAAAAGTAATCGGACAAAGTAATAAAGTCTTGTGTTGAGAACCTTGTCCCAATCCTAAGTGAGTCTATGGATTTAACCGATTACGAAAGTGAGTGTGATATGCCTGTTTGTGATGATTCTTCTTCTAAGAATGATGGTTTAGATGATATCGTTTCTATTCCAATGGGAAAAGAAATTGATCACTTAGATGCCATACCTGATTCAGTACAATCTTTGCTTAATCGTGCTAATTCAATAATTTTTCTTATCGAGGAGTTCACCGATGAACTTGCTCCTATCGATCCAATTCCACCGGGAATTGTTAAAGCCGATCCAGAAGAAGATATTCATCTAATTGAATAATTGTTAAATGATGATTCATCACCTCACTCTCTAGAAGAACTTAATTATGAGATTCCTGATGCTATTATAATATTTTTCTCTCCATCTCCTATCCTCGTCGAGGATAATGATTCTCTTATGAAGGAGATCAATATATTTCTTGCTTCTGATGACTCGATACCATCAGGTATTGAGAATGACGACTATGACTCAGAGGGGGATGTTCTTTTTCTTGAAGAATTACTTAACGATGATTCTATTTCCCTTCCTGGGTATGAATCATTTCACATTGATTTTATAATGTTCCATCATCTCCTCGTCCTCCGGAAAAACCTCCAGATGATGATGTTTACTTTGATATTGAGCCCGATACGGGAGTTTTGATTACAAAAGTGGTGGATGATATTTCTGATAATTCGACAAGAGAACTTTATGTTTATGTGCCTAATGTTTTACCCACCCTTCCCACCCTTTATCCAATGTTTGACACTTTGCTTCCATTGTCATCCAAAAATGAGGACAAAGTTTTCAATCCTGGAATTCTCATTTCAAAAGAGGAGAAATCTCCTCATCTTCTATCTCATCATGGCTTTAAAGTTTTTTCGCTTATTGATGATTCTGAAAGCCTGATGGTGATTTATGGAGGGGTCATTCCTATCTTGGATGTTCCTTATCTCCATTTCTATCCTCCTTGACCAAATCAAGTATAGGGGATCGAGTCAGGCTCAAGACTCGGTTAACAAAAATAAGCGCTTCTCGGGAGGCAACTCGTGTTTTCTATCTTCTTTCTATTTTCTAATAAGTGTGACATAAGGAGGCTCGCCTCTTTCCATTTTATCGTGTTTTGGTTGCTTGTGTTTGTTTTGTCAGGATTGCCCGGATTTTGAAGACTCTCGTGCTCGTCATTTTATCCTTCATCACTCGAGCTTCAAATCCTTCGCATGCTTATTTCGGGAATCCATTATCCTAGATTTTATTGACTAACGTTTATCTATTAGCATACTTAATAAACGGCTTTAGATTTACATAAATACCCTTTTTAAAACATTGAGGACAATGTTCAGTTCTAGTATGGTAGGGAATCTATCGATTTAATCGTACCTGCAGTCGTTGTTTTCACGTAATCCCATTTTTACCACCAAAATTTAAAAAATATATGAAAAAATTTAAAAATTTCAAAAATAAAATAAGTGTTTTGTCACAATTTTGACTTTGATTAACGTCTATCTATTAGCATAATTAATAAACGACTTTAGATTTGCGTAGAGACCCCTTAATATTTTGATTATGCCTTGAAATTAGTATGGGGTGACAGTGACAATGTGTAGTTCTAGTATTGGGGGGGGGGGGGGGTTCTAAAATATTAATCTTTTAAACAAATTAAAAATTTCTCTATACATACAATTTGAATTTTTTTTATATTTATCAATATTTATAAAATACATTAAACAAAAAAATCTTTTTTCTAAATAGAAATTGATATCAAAATCTTTCGATTTGATCTTACTTGCATTTTCCTTGTCTTTACGTAATCCTGTTTTACCATCAAAAATATGTGATTTTTATGCAAAAATTTTAAAATTTCGAAAAATAAAATAAGTGTTTTGTCACAATGTTTGACTTTCCTGCTGGGTAGAATAAGAATAAATTTTGACTCGATCGAGCGTGTTGAGCTCTTAGCTTTGTCCCTTAACCGTTATAAACTTTAGCTTTTGCTAGTCTTTTATACAAGAAGCTTTAAAATGCGAATTCTAGCTTAACCAAGCCAAGATTTTACAAGTTTCCATAATTGACTTTAAATATACAAAGCTAGTTTATTTGACTGCATTCGCGGATCTTTTTATTAAAGATTTTAAATTTGCGAAGAACGAGAAATGATAGAGTTAATTATGAGTTAGATGCTAAACAAGGATTATTTGGAAATCTTACAAGCTCATAAGTGAATGTGGTTTTTCTCCCATAAGCTCTTAACCGGACTAAAATTAGTGCTCTTTTCGGAAATTAAACTTAATCAACAATTTTTGAATTTTAAGCTTTATTAATGTAATCACATTAATTTATTTAGTCTTCTATTTATCGCGTAATAAATGTTGCAATTAAAAAAAATGAAAAAAATGAATGATGATGGACAATAATAAGTAGCAATAAATACCTTGCCAGTTTACTGCCTCTTCCCGGCTCACAACCGATGTGGTAGTCTTCATATAAGGTAGGGGCCGATACCGAAATAAGACCACTACTTCTTGCCAGCTCACAACCGATGTGGTAGTCGTTTAAAGGGTGGAGGTAATATATTATGATTACAACAGAATATAAAAATAAAAAATTATATAGTTGTTGAATAAATAGTTAAAATCTCTTTTTCTAAAACTTAAATATATTTTTGAACTAAGATTAATTTGCTTTAGTTGTAGTTTTTCTATGTATAAACGGGAAAACCAAAGGTTTTGATACCGAAGGCCCGTGAGTCTCGATACTAGTCTCTATGAGGTGTTAAAATGCTGGTCACTTAGCCGCAAGGTTGGGATGTGCCGAGACGTAAGTCGCTACATGGGATGATCTCGCCTTTACATTCATTATTCTTGGGTGGAACATGAAGCATAGAAATATTGCAACTTTCTTAGAATGTTGATCCATGGTTGAAATTTGAAATGAGCACACTCACATAATATATAATAACTGTCGCGAGTGAAAAGTTTACAAGTTACAAATATAAGTAGTGTTAGCATCTTGTATTTTAACGATGATTTCATTTTTGAGCTTGGTTTGGGGCAAGTGAAAAATCAGGGACGATGAACTTATCCTTTGGACATCTATAGGTTATTCTATAGGCGCTTCTTGTTCTATGACCCTAAAAGTTATGAAAATAACAAAAGTCCAAATATTTTAGTTAGATTACTTAAAAGAAAAATAGAAAAAGTTTAAAAAAATAAGAAAAAGGAAAAATATAAAAATAGGTGTATAAATAAAAGGTAAAATAGGGCGTTCAAAACTATTGATTTCTTAATCCCCTTAGATGAGCACTTAGCTACTTTCCGAGGTGATTAGTTTAAGGGGATTGGAATTTTTGGTTTTAAGAGTGTATTTATAACTTTGCGTGAGGACACGACAATAGCTTAGTATGGGGGATTTTGATATGTGCTTAAATACACATACCTTTTACCTAATTAAAAGAGCTAAAAAGACCAATAATGAATAAAAATGACATAAAATGCATTGTATATGTGTATTTTGTGATTTGTGTCTTGCAAGTACGGATATTAAATAAAAGGACAAAAACAAATCCAAATAGGACAAAACCAAGCACGGAAATTAGAAGAGCGCAAGAAAACAAAGCCGAAGGCATATTCAATTTTAATAGGCCAACCCGTACCTATTTTAATGGGCCGGGTCAGCCCATTGTCACTTGAAGTTTATAAACCTTAAGCCTTATTTATAACATAAGTCCAAGTCTAATTAGCCTAAATCCATTTATCTATTTCCTGGTCCAAGTTAAGTCAAAGCTCAATCTATAGCCCAAGTCAACACCCGGATCAAAGCCTGAGAAATAAACGTTGAAACAAGTTACTGTTTATCTCCCTTAATTTCCCTCCCATTTCACCAGGGTAAATCCACGCACCCAATCTCTACGAGTACTTCTGGAAGCCCCTGACACGCATGACACACAAGCATCCACGCTGGTAGTCCTAAGAATTACTATTGGTAGATTTGATGTGTACGTGATCCAAGGGTTTGATTTGAGTTTGTTACAATCAAGGGTTGAGATCAAGGTGGGTGGAGGAGCGTCTCAAGGGCTAGAAGTTTCTTCATGGTGCTATAAATAGAAGGCCAATCACACAGTGAAAGATATCTAGTTGAGGAGTAGTGTAGTATAGCTTATTATATAATCTTCAGCTTATTTTTAGCTTATTGTACTTCTTTAATGTTATTTCATAGCTTGTAAACATTTTACTATTAATAAAAGTCAATTTCCTTTAATTTGTTTGTTGAATTTAAGCTTTTACTTTTATGCAATTTAATCAAAATGTGTTTGGATTTTATTTAATTAAGCTCAGTAAGCTCTTATTACTTGATAAGCTATCATTCATTCAGTTAAGCTTGCTTTAAGCTTAACTGGATAAGCAGTTTCATTAAATCCATTCAAATTGATTGAATAAGCCACTTGGAAGATAGGCCAAAGAAGGACTGGCTTATAGGGCTTATTCTTAGCTTATTCTTTAAGCTAGCATTGTAGATTAGCTAATTTGAGCATTTGTTTTTATCCCTGTTTAGCTAGGATAAAGGTACACATTTCTATTTCTCTATTGTAGCTTATTATCTCATTCAGCTTATTTCTATGCTTGATTGTGCTTATTCTCTGTTTATTTTTACTTATTTTATCTAAATGCAACTTAATTTGCTAGCTTATAGCTAGAGATTGTTTCCTTTGTGTTTTTGCTAACACTGCTTAAATTAGTTAAATCTGCTTATTTTAGTTTAGCTTATTAAGAAGTGCTTATTGGTCCAAAGTTTTTGCTTATTTTTCATTTTTATGCTTAGTTCATCATCTGTTTTCAAAAACCAGGGCTTATTTGGATCTATTTTGGCTTATTATGAGTTTTCAAATCTTAAAGGGGTGTTTGGCACAAGCAGTTCTAACTTAGTTACAACTGCTTGTGTTGCTTTTGGTCCTTAGGTCAGGCTTAGTAAGCTCAAATTAAGACTTAAGGATAGTTTTTGTAAGTTTAGTATTAGTTTAATTAAAGTTTGTAGTTTTTTTCTTAAGTGTCTAAAATCTATCATTTTAATAGTTTCCTAAAATGCCTTATTAAGCTAAGTCTTTGAATATGCATATCTAGTGTTGTTTTTAAGCTTAATTTGGCTCAAGATATATCAAAGTGAATCTGTTTTGGCTTGGTTTAGCTTTTAGAATCCAAATGTCAAAAATGGTCAAGAGATTTTAAGGTTTAAAGTTCTGATTATGCAGAACATTTGAGGTCAAGTTATAGCTTAATTTAGGCTAGATTTTGTTGGATTTAGCTTATTACATGATAAATTCCATCAGTTTTTAGTTTTTAGCTTTTCCTTTTAAGCTTATGTATCCTAAAAGTTAACCTAAAAGCTATCACAAGCCCTTTTTAGATTTTGACTTAGTCTGCTGTTTTAATGCCTTTAATGTTTTTTTAGCTTATTCTTTTTGCTTATTTTCTTGTCCTTAGAGCTTATTAGGTTGAGTTTAGTATCTGTTTTTAGCTTATGTAGTTTTCTTTTGCTTATTAAGTCCAAAAAACTAATCAAGTTTTAGTTAAATAGTCAAGTAAGATTTTTAGCAGTCTGTCATTTTAAGTTTTGCCAAAAATTTCTTTCATTAAAGTTGCTTATTTTTACTATGTTTACAGCTTTTTCAAAAAGAAAACTAAAAAAAATGTTTTTCAAAAAAAGGAAGTCACAAGGTTCGAACCTGTGACCTCCCTTTTAACATACCAACACCTCAACCAACTGCGCCTTTGGGTCTTTTCCGTTAGTCTCTTGTTTCAATTATTTCTTAAATGCATTTTCCAGTTTAGCTTATCTAGCTTATTCTATTTTTCTTGGCTTATTGGTTTCAGCTTTTTTGTTTCTTTTTCTTTATAAAACTCTTTTTAGCTTAAAGTATTTTTATAAATTTTCTAAAAAATTTTAGAATTAAGTTTGGTATTTTTAATTTAATTTTTAGTATTATTTAGTTTAAAAAATAGTTTTAATTAGATTAAAAAGTCAAAAAAATATTTTCTGTCTTTTGAAAATTATTTTAAGTCATTTTAGATTAAGAAATTTGCATTTTAAGTTTTTAGAGTTTATTTTGATGATATTTGTTTATCCGTTCGCCCGTTAGTCGTTAATTAATCGTTAAGTGTTTAATTGACATTGAGTTGTGCCTTTAATTCTAGTTTAACATGCCTTTTATGTGTTTTCCTTTTGCGTTTTTAGGTTTAGAATCAAAAATCAAATCTTTAATGACAATCAAGCTCGATTCGCGACATAAATGTGAATTATTATTCACCTCTCACTGAGGAGAATGATACCCGTGTTGATTACTTATTATTCTTTTCTAAGAATAAATTGTATGATACTTTGCTTACGTATATGTATATTATATATATTTGAGGGTTATTTGTTTGATACGTATAAAAACGAATATAATTCAACATATCCGGATGGATATTGATGTTTCACTACACAAGGTCCTAACCATCGAGATCTGAGTTTTAGTTGTTTAAATTTTTACTTCGAGTGAAATAATAGAACCTTGTTTCCTTGTTTGAATTCTTTTCTCATTCTTAACTTTCTGTCATGCCAGACTTTGGTTCTTGCCTTGTATAGACGAGAGTTTTCATATGCTTGATGTCTAAGTTCATCTAACTCGTGTAATTGAAACATTCTTTTCTCACCTGCAGCGATTAGATCTGGGTTACAATTCTTTAGTGCCTAGTATGCACGGTGTTCTATTTCAAATGGTAAGTGGTAGTTCTTTTCGTATATAAGTTTGTAGGGTGTGGTACCTGTAGGTGTTTTGTAGGCTGTGCGAAAAGCCCACAGAGCGTCATTAAGTTTTCTTGACCAAATAGCAGGATTATCTTTAACAGTTTTTTCAAGAATTCTTTTTAGAGCTTTGTTCGTGTTTTCAACTTGACCACTAATTTAAGGATGATATGATGTGGAAAACGGTGGTTAACTCCATATCTTTTCATGGTTCTTTCTACTATTTTATTGTAGAAGTGAGTACCTCGGTCGCTGATTAGAGATTTGGGCATTCTGAAACGGCAGAATAGTTTCTTTAAGAAGGTGACAACTACTCGGGCATCATTGGTTAGTAAAGCCTGAGCTTCGGCCCATTTAGATACGTAATCAACAGCGACAAGAATGTATTCAAACTTATAGGATTTCAGGAATGGTCCCATAAAGTCGACACCTCATATGTTGAAAATTTCACATACTTGAATGTTGTTTAAAGGCATCTCATCTTGTTTTTATATATTTCTTGTCTTTTGACATGCTTTGCATAGGCGAATTAGAGTATGAGATTCTTTGATGATTGTTGGCCAATAATATCCTGAATCTAGGACCTTTTTAGCAGTTACGTTAGGTCCATAATTTCCACCAGTTGGTCCGTGGTGATATTTATCTAAAATTATTTGAGTTTCTGGTCCAGATATACAGTGTCCGATCATACCGTCATAACATACTTTGAAAAGGTAAGGTTCCTCTCAAAAGTAGTGTTTGAGGTCAGAGAAAAATTTATTCTTTTGTTGGTACGTCATTCCTTTTGGTATAATATCACCGACCAAGTAGTTTGTAAAGTCTGCGAACCAAGGTTCATCTTTGGTATTGATTTCCATAAGTGTTTCTATAGTAAAGTTATCATCAACTTCACTGTCATCGCTTATTTCGTCATTTTCTATTCGGGACAAGTGGTCAGCTGCAACATTTTCTATTCCTTTTCTGTCTTTGATTTCTATGTTAAATTCTTGTAGAAGTAGAATCCATCGAATAAGGCGTGGTTTATAATCTTGTTTTTTGAATAAGTGCCTTAGAGCTGAATGATCGGTGTGAAGAATCATTTTTGAGAGAATAAGATAGGATTTGAATTTGTCAAATGCAAAAACTACAGCCATAAGCTCTTTCTCGATTATGGTGTATTTTTGTTGAGCTGGATTAAGGGTTTTACTTGTAAAGTATTGGGTGAACATTTTTACCATCTTTTTGACCTAAGACGGCTCCTACTATGAAATCACTTGCATCACAGATAAGTTCAAATGGAAGATTCCAATTGGGGCTTACAATCGTAGGAGCATATGCGAGTTTCTCCTTCAATAATTTAAATGCTTTTTGACATTCATCATTGAATTCAAATGAAGTATCTTTTTCAAGTAGTTTAGTAAGAGTTCGGGCAATTTATAAGAAATCCTTAATGAATCGTCGATAAAAACCAGCATGTACGAGAAAGCTTCTAATACCTTTAATATTAGTAGGGTGGAAGTTTTGCGATTACGTCGATCTTTGCTTTGTCGACTTCAAGTCCTACACTAGACACTTTGTGTCCAAGCATAATTCATTCTTTGACCATGAAGTGACATTTTTCCCAATTAAGGACAAGATGAGCATCCTTACAATGTTGGAGCATTTTATCAAGGTTGTTCAGGCATGTGTCAAAAGAGTTTCCAAAGACAAAGAAATCGTCCATGAATACTTCGACTAATTCTTTGATCATATCATGAAAGATTGCCAACATGCACCTTTGGAATGTGGCAGGAGTATTACATAGACCAAAAGGCATTTGCCTATAAGCGTATGTTCCGAAAGGACATGTGAACGTTGTTTTATCTTGGTCTATTGGATCGATAGGAATTTAAAAATATCCAGAAAAACCATCTAGGAAACATAAATATTTATTTCAAGCGAGACTTTCTAACATTTGATCCATAAATGGTAAAGGGAAATGATCTTTTGCGGTTGCTTCATTGAGGTTACGATAATCGATGCATACTCGCCAACCTGTAACGGTTCTTGTTGGAACATGTTCATCAATTTCGTTTGTGACGACTGTAATACCACCTTTCTTTGGTACACAGTGAATAGAACTAACCCAAGGATTATCGGCAATTAGATAAATAATACTTGTATCCAAGAGTTTTATGATTTCTTTCTTAACAACTTCTTGCATATTTGGATTCAACCTTCTTTGTTTTTAGACAACTGGTTTCTTGTCATTTTAAAGTTTTTATGGGTTTGTAGAACGATGGGAAAAATACCAGGAATGTCTGTTTTTTTCCAAGCAAAGGCTTGCTTGTGCTTTTTAAGAACGGATACAAGTTTGTTTTTCTTTTCTTTGGAAAGCTGAGATGATATGATAACAGGAAGAAAAGAGGGTTCTTCTAGGAATACATATTCTAGATTATCGGGAAGGGGTTTAAGTTCAAGATCTGTAGGAGGTTCTTCAAGAGATGTTTTGATTTTATAGTCTGTATTGATGGTGATTTTCTTGAATGGTGGTTCTTCGGTGTCGGATTCAGAGTCAGAGTTTTCATCGGCAGTCATTGCCATGAATTCATCGAATTCAAGAAAGATTTCTTCTTTGAAAAGGGTTCCTTCGATGGAATGGAGGATTTTACTACCTTCGTTTAGAAGAGCATCGAAATCTTCTTCTAAGATTTCATAGATAACATCGATACTGAAACAGGTATCATCGTTTAAATAATAGTGTTTCATCGCAAAATCGATATTGAAGATCATTCATTCAGTTTTAACTCCAAGATTGAGTTGTTTCTGTTTAACTCGAATAACTGAATCAGCAGTGTGAAGAAATGGTCGTCCCAAGATGAGAGAAACTTTGTTGTCTTCTTCCATTTCGAGAATAAAAAAATCGGCAGGAAAGGTGAATTTACCAACTTCAACGAGCATATTTTCAACTATTCCAATAGGGTATTGGAATGATCTGTCGACTAATCTCACACTTATTTTGGTAGGTTTAAGAGTTTTATGAGATAGTTTGGCATATAACGAATATGGCATAAGATTAATGCTAGCACCTAGGTCGGCTAAAGCATTACAAGAGAAAGTTTTGTTGAAATTATATGGAATAAGGAAGCTTTGGGGGTCTCCAAGTTTGGATGGAACTTTATTTTGGATCATTGTTGAAATTTTATCGCTTAAGAAAGCGGCATAAATTTGTTCGATTTTGTGCTTGTTGCTTATTAGTTCTTTTAGAAACTTGCCATAATTAGGCATTCTGGCCAAGACGTCGATAAGAGGTACATTGATTCGAACAACGCGGATCATGTCGAGAAATTTTTCGTCTTGGGCTTCCATTTTCTCTTTCCTTAGACATTGAGGATACCGGATTTTTGGTTTGTATGGTTTGGGTAACGGAGTTTCTTTGACTGGTTTTGGATTTTAAGTTTTTGGTTGTGGTGTATGTTCTTTATCTTCATCATCACTATCGAAATTGATAGGCGTTTCAGAATTGTCTTGTTGATTATTTGGGTTAATTGGTGGGTTATAGGACTTACCACTTCTTGTAAATACATCATTTATATGCTCATTATGAGATTGCGGTGGTTGATAGGCTATGGAATTGTGTCCTTTTAGGTTTGGTTGAGTGTTACTTGGAAGAGATCCAGAAGTTCAATAAGATTTCTTGTCAGCAAGTCTGTTGAACTTAGTTTCAAGGTTTTGATTTGAAGCTTGATGATTTTTGGCTACGGTTTCGAGTTGGGTTTTGAGATCCATAAATGTTTCCTTGACAAAATCGTTTGTTGATTGTTGAGATTTCATAAAATCTTTAAATTGTTTTTGAAGGTCATAGGATGTATCATCGGTGTTGGATTGGTAGTTGTCTCGGTTGTAAATAGTTTGTTCGTTTTAACGCCAATTATCGCGATTTAAGTCTCGATCATGGTAATCATTGTAAAAATGAGTCTTACAAAAAGTTTGCATGAATTTTGTCTCTTCTTCGCGAGACATGGGTATGTCATCTTCATCAAGATCGGTTTGACATTTTGAAATTTCAAGCTCAATATTTATATTTATTCTTCGTTTTTATTTTTACCTTTGAGTAAAAATTTCGTTTTACTATTTACCCGATTAGTAAATATTTGTTTCCATCTAAGATTGAGCCGTAACTAGGATTTTTTATCCATCTACGTGTCCCATGTAGTTAAATATTCCTATTATATACCCTGTAAATTCCAATTTCAATTTTAATCCGTATATTAATTATTTAATTTTCTTTGGAGTAAAAATTATTTTTCGATTAACCAAATAGGTTGTCTCGCGTTCATAATAAAACGATTATTAAAAGTGAACCCGGCTTTAGACTAAATATTAGTCTACGCACTCTACGTAATCTATTATTTTAGAAAAGTATCCCGTATGATGTAGAACTATTTTTATCTTGTTCGTTTTCACTTTGTGGTTCCGCCTTAACTCTCGGAATATTTTTCGCTAATACCCGTTAGGCTCAAAACTACCCACTTATTCTAAATTTATCATAAAATTTACTAAAATGTATCATTTTAAGCCACATCATGGGACACTTGTCCCATGATTCTTACATAAAACACCACCTAATATTGAGGTGTCTTAATACAATTTCAAAAGGGGACACTTGGCTTATTACATGTGCATGTCTAGTACTTCCATACTCACTCTTCCATTTCACAAAGTAAACATATTTGTTGCTCCTTGTTCTTCTCTTCTTGATGACGCCTAGACAAACACCAACACCAAAGTTATCAAAAAAATTCTAGTAATTCTATTCTATAGTTAAAGGCTTATAAGTCTAGTATAGTGTCCCTATATTGAAAGCTCTTCAAGAATCATCATTTATTCAAGTTAGGGGCTGAATTAGTGGGTTATTTTAAGGAGTTCATGCATGGAGTTGTGATGATGATGTTGTAGGATTTTGGTGATTTGTGGTCTTGGTTTCTATTGGTAACTTTTAGAGTTGGTTGAATTTTCTTGCAAGACTTATTTTGGAGTGCTTTTGGTTGACTTTATTTTGGGTAAAAAGAAGTGTTAAGGCTGAGATATTGATTGAATTTGAGTTTTATATTGGTATTGTTGGGTCAAAAACTTAGAGAAATAAGGTGTAGAGGTGGTGTTAATTATTGTGGTCACATTTGTTATTGTAAGGCTCTATTTTGTTTCCTTGAATTTCTTTTATAAAAGTTATACTTTGATTTGATTACCTACTTTAAAAGATGTTTATTAATGATCATGAGGATGTGTGACAATATAGTATGGCATTTCATGTGGATAAATAATTATTAGGATGAGTTTTGATGGGATTTAGAAGTAGTTTGTAGGGGCAGATTTAGGTTACTAGCTAAACGTGGCTCTTTTTAAATATTTTTGGCCTGGAGCCTATCAATAATATACAAGGTTGGATAGATATAAGTCTTAGCTTCATGTGACAAATTGGATGGTTTTGTATCTCTTCCGGATGAGTGAGATATGACCGTTTTATGAAAACTAGTCAAGTCTGGACCTTTGTTTGTAAAACAAGCTTAACTTCAGAATTTTGTACTAAAGTGTTGGGTTTTAAAGGATGGCTCAGTAGTAGACATCTTAGGCTAACATCTCCAAGTGGAATTACTTCAATAGCTATCACGGTTTAGGATTTATGGCTGTTTCCGTAAGGGTGTTTCAGTTTTGTAAACTTTATGGTTGGGTAGTCTGGTACTAAATTACGATTTCCTATTGATTGAAAACTATTTAAAGGATGTGGCTTTTCATTCTGGAAACTAGAGTCAAAAGACTTTCCAGGGGTGAAAGCCTTGTATTCATATCCTTTACGGATTAGTAGATATAGAACCATGAACTCAGGTCAAATCAAAATCTAAAGTTTTTACGTCTATTCATGAAATCTAAAAACGTATGGTACACATTAGTTAAACAAAAGTTAATAAGCGAAACTTGGTAGGTGCTTAATTGGATATAAAATCAGGTTGTACGCGAATTAAGGGATGAAAATACTTTGGGTAAGTCGTACCTCAATGCCGTGCATATCTTGAAGACATATCTCATGATCATGTGTATATTTTTACGTATTAGTTTCTTTTATTATACTAAGAGGCGTCACGCCTTTTAGGTGGTGCTTAGGCGTACTTTTCTCTCATCCAAAGATCCATCTACTTCTGATTTCCTTGCTTCTCGGTGAGTTCATAGCCCCACCTTTTCCCTTTTATAGTTTTCATAAATTGTTTTAGGGGTTAAAATACATGC
>BQNB010116109.1:0-21424 GCA_026074375.1 Tanacetum coccineum
TTAATATGAGGCATTAAGGTTGCTCATATCTATTTCTATTTCATCACCAAATAAATTAGCATTTGAGGCTTTAGGTGTAACATTGTCTCTCAATGAAAATACGTTTGAGACAGTTTGAGGGCGATTTGACCTAGTAGTGATAACTACAGGACTAACAGTATTAATATGTAGACTACCAGTTCTAGGATTTGCACTGGCAGTATTAATACTTGGCCCAGTAGTATTAATATTTAGAGTACTACTTTCAGGTCTCTCTTGGTCATCAACTTCAGTTGCTTTACTAACCCCTTCACCATCCCTCTTTTTAGCATTACTGGAAGCTTCTGGTTCATCATGACTAACATTCATGAAAGAAGAATCAAATAATAAACAATCTTTCCACAGAGGCATCACAGTGTATTCTTGGCTAGTGTTAGCTTCCTTGCTAGTATAACCTTCACCAATACTGACTTTAGAACCTGCAAAATCATTAGAATTTGTACCTGCAATAACTGGCACATAATTTATTGATTTTGTTAGACTATCAAGATCAAATAGCTATTTTGGACCATCCCCTAAAACAATAGGTTTATCCTCCAAGAACCTAATGTGTAAGTTTTCTTCTACCCTCCTGGTTCTAATGTTGTATACCCTAAAAGCCTTACTAGTCAATGAGTAGCCAACAAAGAATCCATCATCAGATTTTCCATCAAACTTGCCAAGATGATCTAAGGTATTAAGAATAGAAACATGACACCCAAATGGTCTCATGAAGCTTAGAGCATGGGTTCTACCTCTAAACAGTTCATAAGGTGTCTTGTTATGAGGCTTAATAATTATTACCCTATTCTGCACATAGTAAGCAGTATTAACTGCTTTAGCCCAAAATGTAGTGGGTAACTTAGAGTCTGCTAACGTTGTTTTAGCTGCCTCAATCAGTGTTCTATTTTTCTTTTCAGCAATACCATTTTGCTGAGGAATTCTAGCTACATATTATTCTCTCTTAATGCCTTTTTGTTCACAAAACTCTTTCATAACTCTATTCTTAAACTCTGTCCCATTGTCACATCTGATTATTTTTACTTTCTTATCAACTAGATTTTCTATCTCAGTTAAAAAGTTCTTAAGGATGCCACTAGTCTCATCCTTAGAGGCTAAAAAGAAAACCCAAGTGAATCTGCTATAATCATGAGTGACCACAAGACAATATTTCTTATTCATTAAGCCGCTCATAAAAGTTGGAGCAAACAAGTCTATATGCAACATGAATAAACGCTGAGTAATAGAGTTCTGGATCTTGGGCTTACAAGAGGCTTTGTGTTGCTTTCCTTTAAGGCAAGCAACACAAGTTTGGTCATTTTCAAAACATTTTGCAGGTAATCCCCTCACAAGATTATCCTTAACCAGTTTATTTATAGTTTTAAAGTTTATATGACCAAGCCTTCTATGCCATAGCATTGATTCATCAAATGTAGCCTTTGCAACAACACAGGTTAAGCTCTCTTTAGGAACAATATTTTTCATATCAACACTATAAATGTTGTTCTTTCTAGGAACTTTAAGTAAAACCTGAATTTCATCAGGTTTTTATAATTAGGAGACTAAACAAAACATGCAGTGTCAGTAAAAAGAACACTGTTCTTTTTGTCACACATCTGTGAGACACTAAAAAGGTTAAACTGTAACTCCTTGATAATGTACACATCCTCAAAATCAAGCTTACCAGTTTTAAGAGTTCCTTTACCAGTAATTCTTCCTCCTTTGTCTCCTCCCCCAAAGGTAACATATCCTCCATCAAATTCCTTGAAGTTTGTAAGATAGGACATGTTGCCTGTCATGTGCCTAGAGCATCCACTATCAACATATCCTTGATCTTCCTTTTGTGGATGAACCTGCACATAAAAATAAGGAAATTAGTTTCCTTTAGGGACCCAAGCCATTACTGACTTAGATTTGCCTCGTGCGTCAATATAATTTTGTCTCTTGAAAGTAATTGATTTACTGTTAAGTTTGGTAGGTCTCCAAACCCATCATGCTGAGGCCTTAATAGCATTAACCTGATTTGCCCTGATAGCATTAACTACTGCTGAAGTTGGCCTAGCAATATTAACTGCTTTTGGCTTAGTAGTATTAACTGCTTTTGGCTTAGCAGTATAAACTTTTTCCTTAGCAGTATTAATTTTTTGGATAAAGTTTTTGTTAGTTAATGTTGTTCTTGATTGTTAGGGCCTCTTTACAGTTGATTGAGCTAATTTTGAAAAACATGACATTGGTCTAGCTCTATAAACTATAGTTTTGGGATGAGCAGTATTAACAGGCCTAGTAGTATTAAGTGGTTTTAAGCCAATTTTCATTAAAACTGCTCTAGGAGTCATGTTCCTGTGAGAGTTAGGGTGAGCCTTTTTAGCAGAATAGTTATAATTCACCCTTGTATAATTATTCCCATTTACCATCCATTCCCTTTGATGGTAATTGCAGTGAGCCTGCACATGGTCAAAGCTTCCACAAACAAAACATGCTTTATTATACATCACAAAATCACCCCCTAGCTGTTGGGATTTAAGATTATTCTAGTTTCTTTGATTTCCCTTAGGTTTTTATGATCTGTACATCTCTGCATACTTAACTGGTTTCCTAGCTAGTTTTTCTTGTTGTGTAACAGATTCTATCTTAGTAGGAAAAACAGTTTGCTTTTTTTTCTGACACCAACTTCTTACCCAATGGGGCTTCAAGAGTTTTCTTAACCTCATTAGAGGTATCTTTACAAACACTCTTACTGGCCTTAGGTCCATAGCCTTCAAACTCAGGTTGTTGGAACTCCTCAAGACCAAAGTTGGACAAATCAATAGTTGGGGTGCAAATAAGCCTGTAGGTGGAGGTGAAACAGCATTATAACTTACAAACCCCACACCTTTTCTACTTTTATCAAATATTTGACTCCTTATTAATTTATCTAAGCTCTTAGAAGCATTTTCAAATTTGTCAATTTTAATCTGATTGCTCTCTTTTTCTTTCTTAAGCTTCTCTATCTCACTTTTAAGAGCATTGATTTTTGGGTCTTTAATTGAGGTGTCTCTTTTTAGAACATCAATTTGGTCACAAAACATAACCTCATTTTTCTTGTAAAAGACAAGTTGTTCTTCTACAGATGTTAAACCTCTTTTATAGGTAGCTAGATTAAACTCAGATTTAATAAACTCTACTCCTAAATTATCATATTGAGTTTTAAGAGTTTCAAAGCTTTTAAGATAGGTGTTAGTACAAGTTTTGTCATTATATACCACTGAGTCTGAGAAATCTATAAGATCCATATTGATAGGTACTTCCTCATCTGCCATAAAGCTCCAATCAAAACCAGCTCCATCAATAGCCACCATAGCTTTGGAAGAAGTTTCTTCCACATTCACAGTCCTTTTTGAGCTGTCTTGATTCCTGTTCCTATTATCTTGATTCCTAAGACCTCTGGATTCTCTTGTAAAATGTCTCATTTTATGACAGTTGAAACATTCTACCTTGGACTTGTCATATCCGGCAGTATCACTCCCATTAATAGTGATCTTCTTACCAGTTATCTGGAAATACCTTCTTGCTCTCATGCTCAGTAAAGCTAACTGTCATTTCAAATCCATTTCTTCTAGGTCATCTTTATGGATTTGTTCAAGGTCTTTATGAACAAGTTGAGACCCGTTTGGTTGATTTGCCAAAAACGCATAGACAGTGGCATCACTTAAGTTAGCAGTACTATCTAGAGAATCAGCAGTACTAACAGGAGAGTTAGCGGTAGTAACTTGAACATTGGCAGTATTAACTTCATTGGTACTGCTAGGAGATGACACAAAGGCCATATTCTGAGAGCTTGAGTTTGAGTTTGAGCTTGATGTTACAGTTCTTTTGACCTCTTGTTCAACAATCTTAAAGTTATTGTAGAGATCATCAATGCTTATTATGTCAAGATCTGATTTATTCCTCCAGACCACTACATGAGTGTTCCATTCAGAAGGCAGACTTCTCAAAAATTTTAAGTTGAGATCTTCTTGAGAGATGTTTTCACCCAAGATGGCTAAGTGGCTAACAATTTTCTGAAGCCTGTTAAAAATAGAGTCAAGTGACTCTGTGCTTGGAGCATTGAAGTTCTCATATATCTGCTTCAGAAGTGTCTTTTAAGTCTTTCTTGTGGCATCATTATCACCAAATCTTGTTTGTATGGCATCAAACAAAGTCTTGGTATCCTTGTATGGATTGAATGTCAGTTGATGTTCATTGGGAAGTACCATCAGCAACATACTTCTTGCTTTTACATCATTCTTCTTTTGGGCCTTCTCTTCAGTAGTAACATGACCTGGTATCATTGAAATAGAAGTACCATCAGCATTTGATGTTCTTCGTGTTGTTGGTTTGAAAGAGTTGTCATTCTCTATGACATCCCATAAATCATAGTCTTGAACTTGAAAGTATTGCTCTATTCTTAGTCTCCACATCTCATATTCACCTTGTTTGAGAATGGGAAACTTTGATGTAGCATTGGTTTGGGCAGTTTCTAGATCCATCTCTTTGTGTGAATAAAGAGTTCTTCTTGTTTGTTTCTTCTAGATCAAAGTTTCAGAACACAAGCTCTGATACCACTTGTTGTTCCCAACTCAAGATCTATTCTTTAGCTTGTAAAGATTATGTTACTTTGGATAAATCCAAAACAACAATGTTAGAAACTTTGTGAATACTAAAGAGTATGCGGAATCTACTCTTTAATACTTAGAAGAAATATCAATAAAACAGTAAACTTGAATGAACAATGATATAACCAAAAAGCTTCAATATTATTATGATGAATAATACGAGTACTCTGTCTAGTACTAGGGTTTACAACCTTGAAGCTATGCATGCAACTCTATGAATGAGATTACAATAACCAAAACCTAGGATCTCCTTTTATACACCAAGGAGTCCTTTACAAGATAACTACAAATCTTTGAAGATACTCAAGATCTTCTATAATTCTAATCATATACATATCTTTCTAACTTTATAAGATATACACTTTGAATAAGTCCATACATATCTCTTCACACGTCTTTATCTTCATGCAGTCATTATCTTCTTCTAGCAGTCTTAAGTCTTCAGCAGTATTAAGATCTCTTCAGCAGTATTAAGTTAGTACTAGCAGTACTAGTCAGTTAAAACTGGTAGTTATAATCTAAGCAGTACAAACTTATAGGCTTGACAGTACTAAGTGTAAAGACTTTTAATTCCTAACAAAGGTCGTTACCCGTTTGAGACTGAAAACTTAATGAGAAATTCCTTGAGGGGGCGTTTCTCAGGCTCATCAGTTGATGGAAAAGGGTCAAAGGCAACAGCAGTTCTCCAAAACTCCCTGAGGAAGTTTTGATTGACCACTGAGGGACAGTTGGTAAAAGCATTGTACAAAGGACAGTTTCACAAAAATTTCATTATGGGCTTGTAGGTAGACATATTTGGTGGGTAGTTAAAGTTACCCGCCACATTGTTCGTCTAAAAAATCACATTATCCACAGTCATGTTTTTCCATTAAGGAGCATACTTGATTGTTTGTTGTTCTGCCATTTTGATATGAGTATTTTTTTTAAAAGCAAAAAAGTTTTAATGGCAGAATACCACACACCAGATGGTCACAAGTTTATTTCAAACTTGATTGCTGCCGTAAAATGTGTGATATGTTGTCAAAAGGGACTATACGAAGATGGATATCTTTGTATGGAACATAATTGACCAAAACAAACATTTAAAAGAAGTATTGTAATAAATAACTGATTAAGAGATAAGCTTTTTTTACCAAAAAACTTAAAGAACACTCACACTTTTGCTTTGAGAGAGAATTTGAGCAGAGTTTATTTGGTTTTGGTAATTTTTGTGTGTGTTCTTATTTTGATTAAGGGTATTTATAGAGGGTGTGTGAAAAGTTTTTTGATTATTTTAAAATTTTCATTATTGGAAAAAGTTTAAATTGTTTTGGGAACGCATTTAATGCTATACTAGTTGCATGATTCCCTCTTTTACGGCTACAGTTTGGCCGTTCCGTTGTCTTTCACTTTTGTAGTCGTGAAGTATGGATAACGGTCAAGAGTCTCTTGATTAGACATATTGGGAATAGATTGTGTGCATGGGAGTGAGCATTAAATGCATGTTGGGGTTAATTGAGTGAAATTAGAAGTGGGGGCCCATGACTATTGAATGATAGTTAGACAAGGAATATTTGTTCCTTATTTAATGTGTTCAGTCACCAACCTAGGACATTAAGTAACTAAATACTTGGAACATTTAGTTACTTCATTTAATGTGTCCCTCAGTGTCATGGAATTCATGTGGGTTTCAGGGAGATGGTTTCGGGGAGAAGAATATACACCATACTAAACACGATTAATCAGGGAGACTGATTAATCAATATTCAACATGCTTAATTTTGCTTTCAGTCTGGTGAAAATACGTTCATCCAGGGGTTTAGTGAAGATATCAGCTAGCTGATACTCAGTGGGGATGAAGTGTAATTTAATATCTCCTTTAAGGATGTGATCCCTGATGAAATGATATCTAATATCAATATGCTTGGTTCTTGAGTGAAGTAATGGATTGTTGGATATTGCAATGGCACTGGTGTTGTCACAAAAGATGGGTACTATCTTATAATGAATGCCATAGTCACTGAGTTGACCTTTCATCTATAAGATACTTGCACAACACCCAGCAGCAGCAACATATTCAGCTTCAGCTGAGGACATAGCCACTGACTGCTGTTTCTTGGCACTCCAACAAACCAATTTTCCACCAAGTATTTGGCAGGCACCTGAGGTGCTTTTTCTATCCATATTACAACCAGCATAGTCTTAGTCTGAATATCCTTTGAGATCAAAACCTGAATATTTTAGATAATACAAACCAAGGGTTGGAGTACCTTTCAAGTACCTGAGGATTATTTTCACATCTATTAGATGTGATTCCTTTGGATTAGACTAATATCTTGCACAAAGGACTATGGAGAATTGGATATCAGGCCTTGTTGCAGCCAAGTACATCAGTGACCCAATCATTCCTCTGTATGAGGTCTCATTAACTGATTTTCTGGCTAAATCAGGACCTAAGTTGTTTGGAGGAACCATGGGTGTTTTCACTGAGGAACTATCAGAAATTTCATATTTCTTGAGTAAGTTCCTGGTGTACTGTTCTTGATAAATTGAAATTCCTTTGTCATCCTTCTTGATTTGCAATCCAAGTAGGTGAGTTCACCCATCATACTCATTTCAAATTTCTTTGTCATTAGTTTCTTAAACTGTTTACAAAGTTTATAACTTGTTGAGCCAAATATGATGTCATCTACATACACTTGAACAAGGAGAACTTCTCCTTTTGATTTATAGATAAACAATGTGTTATCTATTCTTCCTCTAGCAAACTTATTTTGAATAAGGAAAGTAGAGAGAGTCTCATACCATGCCATTGGTGCTTGTTTTAGCCCATAAAGAGCTTTGTCAAGTTTACAGACATAGTCAGAGAACTCACTACTTTCAAAGCCAGGAGGTTGTTTGACAGAAACTTCTTCTTTCAGTTTACCATTCAGGAAGGCACTTTTGACATCCATTTGGTAAAATTTGAAGTTCATGTATGTGGCAAACACAAGAAATATCCTGATGGCTTCCATTCTTGCCACTGGTGCAAAGGTTTCATCATACTCAATTCCTTCTTCCTAACTATACCCTTGTGCAACCAGTCTTGCTTTGTTCTTTGTTGTTGTGCCATGCTTATCTTTCTTGTTCCTGAATACCCATTTGGAACCTATGGCTATTTTTTTATAAGGGAGAGGAACAAGAGTCCATACTTTGTTTCTATAGAACTGATTCAGTTCTTCCTGCATGGCATCAATCCATCATGGGTGCTTCAGTGCTTAAGATACCTTTTTAGGCTCTATCTTAGAGAGAAAATCAGCAAATAGACATTCACTTGCTAAGGCAGCTGTAAGCTTAGCAGCCATGCTTCTTTTAAGCATGCCTTTACTAGGATCACCAATGATACTTACAAGTTTAATGTGTTGATCTCTTAACCATCTATCCAGAGGAACATGATGAGAACTTTTAGAGGCTTGATTTATGATGTAAGACTGAGTGACATCAGGGACTAAAGGTTTAGTAATGGATCCTAAAACTTCAGTATTGTTCCCTAATGGTACATCAGTAAGTTGAGTGATCATTTGATCATTCTATACATTTTGTTCATGTGTCCCTTCAGTGTTGATTTGATCAGGAGGACCTTTATCATCCTCGATGTGAGGTATTTCAGGCTCATTAGGAGCAATTACTTCAGGGACAGATTTTCTTGGGTAATTTCAGTGAGTGAACGTTCATGAGGAATGATGTAATATGAGACAACAGAATCTACTTGATATTGTCTAGATGGATCATCCTCTTAAAATTCATCAGGAGGATATCTAGAGGGATCATTAATTCCTATCTCATCTACTAAGGTATTGGTAAACCTTATGACGTCCATACTTTCATCAAATGTGACGTGATAAGTCTCCTCTATTTGTTGTCTTTTTGTGTTATAGACTCTGAAAGTCTTTGAGATAGATAAATATCCTAATAAATATCCATCATCAGCTTTAGCATCAAATTTGCCTAGATGATCCTTGTGTTTATGAATAAACACAGGGCATCCAAACACATAAAAGTAACTAATATCAAGAATTTTTTCCCTGAATATTTCATAGGAAGTTTTATCATGTCTTTTGACAATGATTGATCTATTTTAAGTATAGCAGGCTATTCTGACTGCATCAGTCAAAAAGTGCTTAGAAAGTACTGATCCATTCAGCATAGTTCTAGCAGCCTCAATGAGAGTTATGTTTCTCCTTTCAGCTATACCATTTTGTTCAGGTGTATAGGGAGAAGATAAATTTTGAGAGATCCCTTTCTCGTTACAGAAACTCTCAAGCTCATGATTTCTAAACTCAGTCCTATTATCAATTCTGATTTGTTTAACCTTTACATCATTTTGGTTTTCTACCATCTTGATAAAAGACATAATCATTTCAGATGCTTGACTCTTCTTCCTGAGAAAGTATACCCATGTGTACCTTGAGTACTCATCAACAATGACTAGGGTATATTTCTTATGATTTATGGACATTGAACTTACTGGCCTAAACAAGTCCATATGAAGAAGATGTAAACACTTCCTGATAGAGAAGTTTTGTTTAGTTTTGAATGAAGCTCTATGGTGCTTTCCTTTTTCACATGTTGTGCAAGGTTTATCCTTTGAATAAACTAGTGATGGAAGACCAAGAATTTTGTTTTATTTGGCAAGTTTATTAATGTTCTTGAAATTGAGATGTGATAGCCTTTTATGCCATAGCCAGATTATACTTTCTGAGGCTTTGGCAAAGAAGCAAGCTCCATTTGGAGTCAGTGATGACATGTCAAGAACATAGACATCATTTCTTCTAGGTGCTATCAGGACAATTTCTTTATTAGCATTAAATATAGTTCTTTGCTTATCATCAAACTGTACAATATACTTAGCATCACAGAGTTGACTAATGCTAGTTAGATTATACTTAAGACCATTTACATAGTCTACTTTTGTAAAAACTATACCCCCACAGTTTATTGAACCATATCCCTCAGTAATACAAGATGGGTTATCACCAAACACTACCTTAGGACCTGGCTGCCCTACATATTTGTGAAGATAACTCTTGACACCAGTCATACTCCTTGAGCATCCACTGTCCAGGTACCAGATGGGCTCCCTGATGTGTCTCTACACAAATAATAAACTTGGGTTAGTTTTTTTGTGAACCCACTTTTTGGTGGGCTCCCTGGCCTTTGCAGCCTGAATTTTCTCACCTATTTTGAAGTGATCAAGTTCATTATGGTCAGAGGTGGAGTGTAAAGTGCTTCCATATGTATTACACTTTACCCCAATTGAGGACTCATTAGACTGAGAGGATTCAGCTAGTACTCCTCCTCTAATCTGAATAACATGATTGTGTCCTGAGGTAGAGTGATCATAGCTTCCACAGATTTCACACTCAAGGTAGTTTCTACATTCATCAGGTATATGATCATTAAAACCACAGTGCGTGCATGGTGGGAAAGGCTTTTCCTTTGCTCTCAGGATCTGCTTGGAAGAAGATGCATATTGATAAGGCTGAGCCTTGTAGTTCTCACTTCTTTTTAGTGAGGTAATATACATCTCATGATCTGAGGTCCTATGATCCTCCCTTTTGCATATCATGCAGTAGAGAATCCTATAGCAATCATCAGTTGAATGATTGGTATAGTGACAGAGTTCACACTTAAGTTGTGGCTTTTTAATAGGCTTGGATCTAAGTGATTTTGATGAGCCAGTACTCTGAACTTTAGGTTTACAGTCTTGACTTATTTTAGATGAGTCAACTGATTTGGATGACTCGGCCTTTTGAATCTTTGAATTAGATTCTTGAGTGTTTTGGTTAGAGTTGACCTTTTCATCTATTAACATCTGAACAAGTTTAGTTAATTCATTTAATTTTGACTCTTGTTCAGTGTCTTTGACTTCAGTAGGAACTGAAGGTGTGGTTTGCTTAGATTCACTAACAGTGACAGTTCCTGAAACACTTTCTTTGGAAGAATCCTATGTTTCAGGCTTTGTGTGTTTCATGATACCTAAGCCTGGTCTCTCTTTTAGAGAGTGAGGTTGAAAGGTCAATGTCATTACCTCTGAGCTTGGTGAAGCTCCTTAAAGAATTTTCAGTGGAGGTAGTGGAGTAAGGAATTCAGCTTCAGAATCTTTGGATGATTCAGGGGTATTTGAAGTTTCAAAAGACTCATTGACAGCTTTACTTTCAGGGACTAGAATTCTTCTAGTATTAAAGTTTAGAAGTTTGTTGTCAGGATTGAGTCTCTCAACCCAGTCTTTGGTTTTTGGAACCATTTCTTGGTCATACCCCATGGAATCGGGAACGAAAAGATTTTCATTTTCATTCTTTTTAGATGATGACTCAGTGAGTAATTCACCACTAAGAACTTTCTTCTTTTGGTGAGGAATTTGCTCACTGATGCATTGACTGACCTTTTTTGAACTAGTTAGCCATTTTTCATTTATCTTTTTCTCCTCTTTGAGTTGTTCTTGAAGAGCATGATTTAACTTTATAAGTTTAGTGTTTTGAATTTGAAAAGTGACATAATCAAGCTTGGCTTGTTTTAAGATTAGCAATTCATCTCTACACTTATTTAATTCAAAAACTATTTTGTTATACTTAGAAAGTAAGTTTAACTGTTGCTCTTCAACAAACTTAAGATCAATGCTGATATACTTCAAGTAATTTTGCCAATCGGCATCTTCATCCAACAGTAAGCTTATCATCAGCTAGAGCCATCAGTACCTTGACCTGAGTGACTTATTCCTCATTAGAAACTTCTTCCTCATCCCAATCAAAGGTTTCAGCGACTAAACCTTTGTTCTTTGGTTGGAAGGTCTTTGGGTTCTGAGAGCTTAAGGGACTTGCCTCAAGGAGTGCAAGCTTAGCTTTCATCTTCTTGTATTCAGCCTTGTAATCTTTCTGAAACTTCTGATCATCTTGATTATTTTAGTTAGAAGAAGACTGAATAAGTTTTGGAGTAAACTTTGGTTGAAATCCTTTAGACACTGATGAGTAATTATTCACTGGTGATTTGTAAGAAGATTCAGACGTTTTTGAAAAACAGTCTCTTGCAAAATGACCTTTGTTACCACATTTGTAACATTCAGTAATTTCATTTTCCTTTTGACCTGAGAAATTGTTTCTTTTTTTTATAAAACGTTTTGAATTTGCCAAAAGGGCTCTTTCATGATACTTAATATCTAAGTCTCTTAGATACTCCTCACTAGTCCTTTCATCTACTTCATCATCAGAATTTTCTTGGAAATTCTGAATGACATTGTTAGAGAAGAAGGCAGTAGAAATTGGAGTGCTTGAGGGAGTGGTAATGAGGGCCTTTTTGGTGTTAGAATACCTTCTTTGGATTAGGTTGTCTTCATAGACAAACCTTCCATAGATATCTGCAAGGTCAAGGGTCTGAGTATGATTGGCATTCCTCAGTCCCTAAGAGAAAGTTAGCCATTTCTCAGGGATACTGTTCACGAAACCAATGTTGATTTCATGTTTAGAGAGGTTAACGCCATCATTGGCAATCTCATTGAGTAGGGTCTTATAGCGGGTGTAGGTCTGTGAGAGACTTTCAGTAGACTTTGCCCTGAAAGTTTGATACTCAAGTTTCAGATCCATGATCATATTTTCCTTGGTATCTGAGGGACCTTCAAAGCTGTGAACCAAGTCAGTCCATGTTTCTTTCGCTGAAACACAGCTAATGACAGATTCTATTATGTCATATGGTAGACATGACATAATGATGCTTTTAAGGGGTTGGTCTTGAACGACCACCCTCCTCTCATTAGGAGTCCATTGGGACTCAGGCTTAGCATCACCTTTAGCTGTTTTTTGGCTGAAATAGACCATCCTTAATACATTTTAAGTAGTAGGGTTCCATTCCTGCTAAGTAGCAAAGCATTCGCTTTTTCTACTTACTAAATTTCCCCGGCTCTAGTTTAGGAGCAATAGCAGCGTAGCTACCTCCCTTTTTGTCAACTAGCTGGGGTACATCATTTACTGCAGCCATTTAAGGATCTAGGTTTTAAAAGCTTAAGTTAATTAGTGTTAAGTAAGCTTTACAAACCTGAGGTTCTGATACCACTTGTTGTTCCCACTTAGTTAGTGAACAATAACTATAAAGTTATTATTAACTAACTCATGGCATGCAAGTAAAGTAAACTAATTGTTGTTTTGAAAAGATTTGTGTTCGTAAATCTAAATAGCAAGTAAAAGACACAAAATTAACTTTTCAACGTTTAACTCTTTTTATTAAGAATTATACCCCATTGTATGCGGAACTACAATGGGGATTGAATGACAATGTGTGTGTGTGTGTGATCTCCTCACTAATAACTTTGCATAAACCTAAAGTGTTATGCAAAGTTAACTACTATGCTAACCAACTGAGCTTGCTCAGGGACTTAGTAGATTTGGAGGAGTAGATGTGTGTTTGTGAAAGATACGACTTTAAATGCACAAACTTAACATCTACTCCTTTACAAGAGTTCTATTTATACTACTTAGGTAGGGTCACACCTCTTGGGTGTTGAGCACTTATCTTAGATCTAATAGGTTAGTACATGTGTACTGATTTGTCCCTATTACAATATCTATTCTAAGTATGGGACAAATGCTCTTTCCAAGTTCAGTTCCTGACACTGAACTTGTCTTATACCCTCTTCAGGATAAGTTGACTTCTGGAGATAAGAGCTTGGACTTATCTGCTTTCAAACTATCCCGCCTATTCTTCAGTCTCTTGTCTTCAGGGTCTTCTAGTTGTTGGAGATCGTATGGGGCTCAGTGAGTCTATTGCCACCTTATGAACTTCACTTCTCTTTGGCTCAGGCTTCTTCACTGAGAAACGCCTCAAGAATGCTAGAGTCTTTCTCGTTAGTTTAGGCTGTGCATCTGAATGCAACTTAATGTGTGATGTTCACTTAGTGACCTTGAATTGTAAAGTAATCTACACTTTGGTTAGTTTGTATTCAAATTTTAGTGAAAGACAAGGGGTATGAAATTGGCCCAAAAAGAAGACACACCAAAGTGTGTTTGATTTTTTGAATAATAATCAAGGTTAGTTTTAGGTTGATTTGGTTTTGGTTTTGGTTTTGGTTTTGGTTTTGGTTTGGTTTTGTACCCGAAGTCGCGGCCTAAGGGAACAAGGAAAAAGAGTGTTCATCTATCGAGTCTAATTTTGCTACAATAAGCATTGTGAGCCTTCTTTTATATTTGTTTTGTTTGTTTTGTTCATTTGACTTGATTATATATGTTGCATGTGATGAAATCTATAAGATCTTACGTCATCTAGTTAGTTGTTGTTATAAATTGATCGAGCGAGTTAAATGTGAGTTATAGGCCGTTTAGATGTGCCGTGAGTGAGTTTTTAGGTCAAAAATGAGTTTTGGCGCACTTTGTAACGGGTAAGTTTGGACAGAAACTTTGGCGCGGAAAATGAGGATCGAGATTTTGTGAAATCTGATTTTTGATTGAGAAATATAATAAGCTTTCTTACACGATCGTTTTGACACGGGTAAGTTTGGGCAGAAAATGGAGCTTCTAACTCCTAATAACGAAGAAACTATAGCTAAAACGAGATATGCATTTTAAGTGTAAAAATTTAGCATTTTGGAAAAATTGTAGTTGCTGACAGGAATTTAAACGCCCGTTTTGAGCACTTTCGATTCCGTTTCGGCCTTCCAGCGAAACACGAAAGTTGCTCGGAATGACGTTTTCTTTACCGCGAGGCTTGCTAGTTTTAAAATCGAGTAATAACGGGTCAAAACCCAAGGTCAAAATCTGCATTTTTATTAAAAGTGTCATAGTTCCTGCAGAAATTTGCAGGGGCATTTTGGTCATTTTTCTGTCGAGTTTCGGGTCTCGGCTAAAACTAAAAAGTTGTCCGGAATGTCGTTTTGCATAAAATCTCTTTTGAGTCCGAGTCGTGAAAATGTGATATAACGGGTCGTTTGGAGCGGGTCAGATTTAATTATATATATATATATATATATATATATATATATATATATATACAGATATATATATATATATATACAAATATATATATATATATATATATATATATATATATATATATATATATATATATATATATATATATATATATATATATATATATACTAGTTGCAAAGCCCGCCCGATGGGCGGGCTCGCCTTGTGAGTATCCAAGGAATAAATTAACTAACGGTTAATGAATTACGAACATCGTAAAAAATTTATACAGTTAACAATGAACAAAAAGAAATGAATGGTAATACGGTAAGAGGAAATAAACGTTAATAAATTATCCGGCATTACAAAGTATATGCTTTTAGCTCAAACACGAAATAAAGCTTCTTTATACACAACGTTGGTAATTGAATTTGTATATTTACCATCTCTATCACAACATAGAATCTTCAAACCCTTCCTGCTCTTGACCCTCGAGATAGAGACATATAGTTGCCTATTAGAGAAAACCAGCATCTGAAGAAACAACCCAACCTTAGATAACCTCTGGCCTTGACTTCTATTAGTGGTCATAACGAAGCAAATTTAAATAAGAAACTATCGTCGGTTTAGTTAAAACCGAATTATTTTGTCAGATGGGCTAATGACCATACGCGGTATTGCGCAAATAGTATCTACACTCCCACCTGATATTATCTTATCTTCAATTATATTTGTTCTCATGCTTAAGCAAGGTCTAGTTGAAATAATAATTTATGTGGCATGTATGACGTCAACTATTAAAATATTTCCACCAGTGATAACCTGGATTGCTTTAAAAATAAAGCCAGCAACTTGTCCAAAAGTTCTAAATTGTATCAATGAATTGCGTAATTTTCACCATCTGTCCCGAATACTCCTTTGTAAGGGTAAGGATTTATTGCATTATGCCATTCTAGTGATCAATGAAACACTTTTTAAACTCACCATGTTCAAGTTTAATATCAATTACTTTTTTGTTAAAAGGATGAAAAATGTTAGATCCTTATAAGAAAGGAGATAGCCTCTAGTAAATTCTTGTTATGTATTTCTACACCAAATATATACATAGAAGTTGAGATCCATTTCAGAAGTAGAATTCAATTGAGTGTTACTGAAAATTACCTAGTTACGGACTTGCAGTAAAATAAAAATTAAACATGTATCAATTAGCTCCAAATTATTAATTATAGCTAGTAATTAATCACTCGAACAAATTTAGATGTATATTAACGAATTTAAATACTTATGCAAATTAAACACTCAATCATCCAAAGATATTTTTTGTTTGATTCAATTGAATGCTTACTGATAAAATCATGGTTCATCTCCTAGTTGAGGCCACTCTTAATTAACTGATCATGTCTTAAAATTAGTTGTTTATACTTCAATGACTACAGTTAGATTTAAGTTACTAGACATATAGGTTCTATTAAACGTAGTTATAATGAAATGCCTTACGATAATGTCGTGGGGACCTTCCACACATGACCAGAATCAGTATTGTGCAGTTTCCATATTATAAGCTCACCACCTGCATTTATAAGAAACATAGTCATATAGCGTCTCTTTAAGAACTAAGTAACGCATTATAGAATCAAGTTCATGTCATACATTTCTTTAAGAGATGTAAATATGTTTCCAACAGCCTTGACAAAAGTTTGTGACTCAAATTCTTGCAGGAAGAAAGATCATGAGTGAACTGAGGCTAAGTTAATGGGAGGAGCAACTTACATATGTCAAAGATTTGTTATAGATGAAAATGAGTAAGGTATGTATTGGCTCAAATTATTGCATGCTTTATTCCTGCATTCACAAGTTAAAGGAATGAGTGTTAAAGAAAAGAAATACTCAACAAAGATAAAGAAAGCACACACCACTATCCTCCACACAAGTTTAACTATATTATTAACAATACTATTATTAGGCTACCACAAGTCATGCGATATGATGCTTTACAGATTCAGTGTTTATCTGACTAATCCCTAAGTAATATGTCATTAAGTACAGATTTAGAATCAACATTAAAATTGAGTTTTAGTGCTTCCACCACTTAATGAACAAATCTATCATTTTCTAGACCTGAAGGTAAGAAGAACTTTAAGACATAGTCAGCATAGTTGACCAAAGGGAACTCTTTATTGAGTTGGGTTACATTTGCACAAAAATATGAACCACATGATGTTAATTCTCTCCTAACAATCCCTTATGACTTGTTTGGGTGTTTCTTTATACTTTATTCCCTGAATTTCCATTTGCGTAGGTCTGGAACATGAAACGGTAGACCAGCTGTGGAAATACATATTTCCCCAATGCATTTAGTGTTGAAACTACTAAAACACTTGGTGGAGAACTTTCTGATTAGAAACAGCATTAGTGGATGAGGAAACAACCCATGTTTGAGCAAGAGGTTATTATAGATTACGCACACACTTTTCAGAATACCAAAGATTTTATCCACAACATAAGACTTCAAGAGAGAAAAAAGAAATAGAGAAAACAACAATTTTGAAATGAGAAGCCAATGCAAGGATGTGTAAAGATAGAATACAATAGTTATCTAATTTTTTTTATATAAAGTAATTCAGAACAGAAGATTAGTTGTACTATTTCAAAAAAGGGTAGAGATGTGCTTTGGCATTTCAAGTTGTCATAATGATAGGCCAGTTAAGAAATTTCGTCATGTCTTGTTAAACTTACATTGTAATACTATTCTTATGGGGTGTTTGGAATTGCGTATTTCAGAAACCACTTTTGACTAAATTACTAAGCAATTAGCATAAGCCATCTGTTTTACTAAATATAAGAACTAAAAACAATCTTTGCATTAAGTTAAACATACCGCTAGTATTAAGACCCTGGTGTTATGAAGAATCGAACCGGGTGGATGAAGATAATGTAACACTTCGAGCCGCCAAACCATGTATTTACTGAAAGAAAATATATACAACAAAATATTACTAATGTAACAGATGTGTAACACTAATCAATTAATTAAAATAAAAACGTTAAGTAAATAAATCCATCGTGATACGGCCAAACAAAATTACGTGATCCAAGCTTATTTTCCATAAACTTAAAATATATGCATTTTCAGAGCAATGGCCTTACATAAGCTTATATAATCCATAAGTCTTAAAAAAAGCCAGAAATTATGTGGTTAACCGTAAATTTTAAGCTTATGAGAAAATAACCCAAAATCACGTTAGTTCATAAGCCCGCAAATTAGCTCAAACAAATACCCCCTTAACAGTAATTCAATATTATGAAAGCAAATAAATAGTTACCTGACAAATCAGACCGCCTAAAATATACTTCCAATATTTAATAAGACACGTTAGCCTTGCGTTGTACCCAAAAGAGCACCACAATGGTGACATATTTGATCGAAGGCCCCGATGCATATACTCTAAAGGTATTGCTGTACAATCCCAAAGAAAGTAAAGAATAAAAAAGGTAATAATAATGTGGTGTGTGATTCCAGTAGACTTGGATGGTTGAGCTTACATTGACAGTTGTGGTGCTTGTCGATGTTGTTCCCACGGGAGTCAATAGTCGGTGCACTCGGCCTTCCATTGGTACCTGCTCTAGCAGCTGCATCAATTTAAATGTTGGCCATCACGAACAATACTTTATTAAAGGTGGGTTGTTAGCAATTACCATATGGTCGGGCTGAATTAGACACATATCATTGTACTAACCGCACCAGGTAGCTCCTGATAAAATGCATAACAGATCGCTGAGGAACCTAATACACTAACTACTTGCACTACTCTATCCGATTCATGAGCAGACGCACATAATGGCAACTGGTTTTGAGCTAGCTTATTGCCACCACATGCCTTGTAATAAGTCTGTCTTCTAGCATTATCATCATCTGTAAGAGAGTAATAAAGAAAAGTTAAATTTACATCGACATAAAACAGAAAAAAGACTTTTGCAATTGAGGTAAATTTGAAAAGTTGAAAGAACATAAATAATGAAAGATGACACAAAAGATGTAACACAAACACCCACACGTAATTCTTTTTAAAACTTAGAAACTGCCATAAGCAACATCACTGTGCTCATTTTAAAATGAAATTGAGCAAATAAGTACTTTTGTAAAAATAAGCACATAATCATTTGAATAAGCAATCCTAAACAACCTCATCTTGGTTACGAACAAAAATTACATTGTTCCATCAATCCGTGCACATATATGTGTATTCTCTTCTCAATACATATCATGTTTATGCAGATCCATTTAAAGATATACCTGTAAACCAAGAGTTTAATGTGGTTTCCATTCTGAAGCTCACGTATACGACCACCAACAGCAAGTAGCGCTTTGGTAGCAACACAACCACGATTAATTCAAGTTCCATCAACCACATCACTTTTGATAATAGCTGTTTTTAGACCATACAGAGACCAATCTCAATATTGAAGAAATGTTAATGAAGGTTTGTAGGAGGAGCAAAATATAAATTTTAGATAACAAATTACCTTTGAGGGTACGAAGTGAGTTGCGAAACCACAACTGACCATTTCAAGTCCATTCAATCGTGCTCCAGTAATTGCAAATAACTTTTCCTAAAATATCAGCTCGGTGCTTAGCAATGCCTGCTACTTTAGGCCGCTTCACTATAATTTACCTATATTATCCTCTTTTAAAGCGGGTCTGACTTTTGGTCCAAAACTGTTGTCACATAAGTCGAGCATCTTTAAACGGGTGCACACATACCAAGTGCTTCAGGTACAGCAATTCCGCCTCCTGACCAATTGATTTTAAAATTCAATACCAAAACCAGTCAATTACCTTTACTGGTTTAGCATCAATAAATTCATTGTTATTCTTGCAACCTTATTCATGTTGCATTAACATGTAACATGTTAAGCGTATATATCAAAATGTAAAACAATGCTTGTAGCCTTGAAAAACTTGTGTAATCTCAAATCAAGTGGCAAGGGCGAGCATGATAAGGTCTCCCTCTTGCACATGCGAAAACATTGAACAAATGATTAGACGACATAACTTCGAAGTTAATAAGAAACTTAAGAGGGTTTTAACTAAATGCCTACAACAACCTCTTGATGATAAACATTACTCAATAATTATTCAAACACTAAAAAAACATCATAAAAATAATCATAGCAACCTACTCCTCATTGTGTAAATTCGTGGATATTCATAAAAACGCTCAAATTAATCAAATAAAGATGAAAGAAACAATAATAAAATAAACCCCAATCAACTAACTTTCAACAAACGAATCGAGAGAATGATATACTTGTTATTCAATCTAATTATGAATAATGAAAAACAAATAACATACACAGAAACAAATAATAAGTGAGTGAAGCATTAATACATGTATCAAAAATTAAAACAACATAGCAAAAATGAATCACATACGTGTAGTTTCTTCAAATCTCCATTTGAACTAAATCGTTTATGTTTCAAACCAAAATCAAGTATCTTTTACCTATTCTTAATGAAAACTAAACACAAATTTATTCTAACTGATAAAAACTATAAATAAAATCAATCAAATTTAAAATTAAACAAACATGGCTATAGAGTATCATATATCAAACAAAATCATAACTAAAAACTAACCTACGAAGATGATCCAGGAGCCGCTAAGAATTTCTTGCGAATGATATAGTCGTATCTTTATGTGATAATAGTTACGAGAGATTGACATCGTTTTAGGTTTGAATATGTGATTTGAATAAGTGTTCTTCGAATTTAATGGCCCTCGCTTTTATTTTGGAAGTGATCTTGTGTTGTTGATCGAGCAAAAATGACTTGATTTTTAGGGTTTTGAATGCAAACTTATAAAAGTGTAATTTAAAATGACTTGTTATGCGTTTCTATTTGACTTTGAAAAAGTTATAGTGCATTAAATTAGTTATCGATCCCAGCCTTTATTGTTTTGTTTTTTCAAATAAAAACACAAATCTGGGTCATGATCTAGTGGTTAAGGACTTTGTTTATTTGTTCATTATCCCGGGTTCGAACCTTGCAATAGACTTTTTAGCACCAATTTATTTCCAGGATTTCACTAATGCATACGTGGCAAAATTAATGCACATGTGGATAAATAAATGCCTACATGTCATTCGTGTATGCATAGGTGGCATAATTAGTTGCCTACGTGGATTACCATTGCCTTCGTGGAATTAATAAATGGTGATGTGGATTAAAATGTGGTGAGTGCATTGTTTACTGATTATGGTGGCATAAAGAAGTTTAAGATTGCATGCATCTGATATCCACTATATATACTGTGAGATATATTATATATATAAATATAATAAATATATATTAGTATTAAATATATATATATGTATATATATATATAAAGTCAAAGTCAAATAAAGTCTAACGTTGACTTTTGAAAGACAACGGGTTGATACAAAACTTGTCGGATTGTTATAAAATAATAAACGCTACTATTATTACAAGTGTGATATTTTAAACTTAACGATTGTTATGAACGAAGAAGATTCTAAAAATAGAAACTTTTGAAATATTCGAATGTAATACCGATACGAGTAAACTATAATCAAATTGAATGTCGAAAGTTCAACGAGATAACTAAATATTATTATAAATATAATTAGAAGACGAGACCTACTAAAAATGGTAACTTTCCGAAAATAGAAAGTTTCCAAAAATAGAAAGTTTTGATTAAGTGACGCATTAAATAAATGAAAGAATGATCGTAACTCAATTACGTGAAGTTTAGGATCTAGGACGTGCAAGTAGATTTCTCATCACATGTGTATGTATATTTATACTATTTAGATAGCTGCGATGCGCGCACTATCCGATCG
>BQNB010116110.1:0-21424 GCA_026074375.1 Tanacetum coccineum
TGACCCCTGAAACTCTCAGACGTCTTCAAGAAGGAGAGGATGAGTAAACAGAATGTCTTAGTGTATCCTTTGTAAAAAAACAAAAAAAAATATAATAATAATAATAATAATACTTAGGAAATATATAATAATAATAATAATAATAAAATACTTAGGAAATATTTTAAGTCATTTGGAATTCCTAAAAGGTTTGCGGGCATGGATTACTTTATATCCATGCTTTATGGGAGTATAGTCAAACAATGGTGAGGGAAGATCTGTTCGCCTGATCTTTTCCTCTCGCTCAACGACTACAGCTCTTTCAATAGAAAACGGGTCGTTGTTTGAGGGGGAGAGTAAACGGGTCCTTTGTACATAGTTAAAAAAAAAAATTAATAAATAAGTCTAATAAAATACTTAGGAAATATTTTTAAGTCATTTGGAATTACTAAAAGGCTTGCAATTACTTCAAATTGCAACCCGGTTTAATGTCTGAGCATGGATTACTTTATATCCATGCTTTATGCGAGCAGAGTAATACAATGGTGATGAGGGAGCTGTTCGCCTGATCTTTTCATCTCAATCAACGACTACAGCTCTTTCAATAGAAACCGGGTCGTTGTTTGAGGGGGAGAGTGAATGTGAAAAAATCTAAGGGGTGATAAAAGACTGTTGGTTGCTATAAAAGTCTAATCTTAGATGGTTGTTGTATTCTAATGGGTTAATATTTGAAGGGGAGTTAATTAATTTTAACTCAAAGGTCCAAAGTTATCTATTGTTGTAATGCTTAGGGTGTAAAAAGCATTTGCTCTTTGTTTCCTAGCCTTATTAACCAATAGGGACTAAGTTGGCCAATTGCCTAATCTTAGAAAAGCCTTAGAAATACTTAAAACAAAAATTAAAAGAAGAAGGAAACCTAAGGGACTAAAACTGCCATGTTTCTAACTTAGAAGTATAAGAGATGCGGCGAGTTGCCATTTGGTCAAACATTTCAAAAATCGGTCAAAGATAAAAACACACACTCACACACTCGCAACTCGCCGCCAAGAACGATTTCTCAATTCGCCGATTTTCAGTGTTTCTTGCAAAGGTAATCTTCGAACCTTAATCTATATCATTTATTTAGTGTGTATTTCAAAGGAATCGAATGATAACACATTAAAAAGTGTAGAAAAATAGATCTAGGGTCGTTTTAAGACAAGTACACCAATGTAGTGTTGTAGGGTGTGATCTAGTTGCTGGGAAGTGTTCATAAGGCATATATTAATGTGTTTTGATGTGTCGTTTTCTATCTCAAACATTAGTGAATGTGTAGCGTTTGATTCTTATCGGCGGGTTGCATTTTAAAAGGTAGATATATGTGTGTTTGATGTAAAGAATGGTAGCAATGTATATCTATAGCATAGGAATGCCTTAGGAAGTGATTAGGTTAGACAAAGGAAGTGCGGAGTTTGAATTTTAGAAAACAGTCCGAACGGCGAGTTGCCTTAGTTTCTAGGTAGCGAGTTGGATATTTTATTAATTTTTGATAAAATACTCAACCCGCTGGTTCAAACAGCGGGTTGCCTAAAAACAGCGGGTTGCTTAAAACAGCGGGTTGCCAACAGCGGGTTGCCAACAGCGGGTTGCTTAACCGGCGGGTTGACAACAGCGAGTTGCCTAAATGGCGGGTTGACAACAGCGAGTTGCCTAACGGCGGGTTGACAACAGCGAGTTGCCTAAACAGCGGGTTGCCTTATGGCGGGTTGCCTAAACAGCGGGTTGCCTAAACAGCGGGTTGCCTAAACAGCGGGTTGCATAAACAGCGGGTTGCCTAAATTTATATATTATTTTAATCCAACAGGTAAACCGCCGTCTCTCGGCGGTTTGGTCGAATATTTTATATGTTCGTGGCGGTTTGCTCAATTCTCCTAACGGCGAGTTGGCATTCTGCCTGGCGGCGGTTTGGGCTAAGTTTCATACTTTGGCCCATTGAGCCCAATAATCTATCAAGGCCCCTTCGAATGACCCAATTGCTTTTCTAAACTCCCATCCGGGCTTAGTTAACAAGTAATTGATCCTGTTGGATAATTCTGCATCCTGTGCGATCATGTGTAGATTTTCATGAAACCAGAGTTACCGCTGTTGTTAATCAATCGTGCAGTTACATGACTTTTATCAATGCTAACGTTCTCTCTAACTTCGTTTCTCTGCAATGTTTGTCTTCTTTGTTAAATGCTCTTTTGCAGAATACGATGGCAGAACAAAATGTTCCCGCTCAACCTCCTACAAGAACAGATGAGCAGATTGTACCTCGCTCTTAGTGGTTATCCATCGGGAAAAGCAACCTTCTTTTCAACGCACATAAGATTCAAAAGAACCCCATCTTTCAGATATCAGTGGACATCCTGAGTAATACCAACTTCTTCTAAGCATTCACTGCCTTAGCAAATGTTCCTGCTATCAACCTGTAACAGTTCTGGAAAACAATGTCATATAACAAGAAGACTGGGGTTTATAGTTGTCAAGTTGATGAACAATAGTTCGATCTAAGTGCTGATCTTCTCAGAAAGGCATAGCAATTACTCCTGTGTCCAGCTACCGTTCTTTTGAGTTACCTCTGTTGGTAACACAGTGATGATTTTGTTTAATGAGTTGGGGTATCCTGGAACCTGTTTAGATATTGTCTCCAATATACGGATCGTGAATTATGTTATCAACCATGGAGAGCCAATTCTACCTTAATCAATGAGTGCTTATGACAGGAAAGACTTTTGGCTCTTCAGTGACAAACCCCGCACCATTTCTGCAAATGCGTAGGGAATAGTCACTCAAACTAAAGTTGATCATGAGAGCTAGTATGGGAGAGTTTACTCAAGGGATCAAGGACATTCTTTTCACACAAGGGCGTCACAAAGCCAGTCGAAGGGACCCAAAGAAGAAAGTAAACTCCTCTCTCATTCCTTATGGATGGTATTTCCAAGGTGATACAATCTACTACTTGGCGAGCTAGCAAATAACAAATATCCATCGACGTCCTGATTCTGCTGTTCATCATACTGGAGATGATTTTATATTAGGAAATCTCAAGTTTGTCCCAAAAGGTGAGACTGTTAAAGTGTTTGGAATGGCAATTCCCGATCCCTTGATTACTGAAGCCATTCAACAATCTTCGTATTATCCTAAGTATCTGGAAATGGTTGCTAAATGCAAAGAAAAACCCACAAGAAAGTGCAGGAGAACTGCAACAAAGCGTGCGCCACCCAAAAAGCCACAACAACTACTTCCAGTAAACCATCCAAGCCTTGTCCTGCTTCCGACAAGAATCCTTCCAAAGCGTTAAGTTCCATAGAAAATTTGAAAAGAAAAGCCTTCTTTCTAAAACTTTGTTTTTTTTTGTCGATATAAGAAGGTGAAGCTCACCAACAACCAGAACCTCAAAGAGAAGATGATGATCCCGATCTTGAATAGCAAGAAGATGGTCTGGTTATGAGCATCAAGAAGAAAACGAGAGAAGGTAGAGGTACTGTTGCTGTTTGGAAAGGGTAATTAAGCTTTAGACTTGGATCCTTCCTTTTTTGCCTAAAAGTCAACCACCAATCGGTAGGAGTAGCAATCGGGATCCAGTTTCTGAAACAATTCCCAAACTACCTGAAGCAGTGGGCAAGGGTAAGGCCAAGGTAACCGAAGAACAAGCTGCTCATTTCTTGGTTGATCTGTCAAAGAAGAAAAGTACCACAGATCAGTTTATCCTTGTAAAGCGTGTTCAAGCACCTCACGATTCGAAAACTGGACCCTCTTCTCAACATGAAGATGATACATCAGAGAAAGTGGTTCAGGAAATCTTCTTCAACAAACTTATTCAGGAGCGCAATAAAGTGGAACCGATTTGCCTCTGCTCCTTAAAGTTGAAAAATGAACGAGTAAAGTCCACGTCTTCTACAGTGTCGTCAGGAGTTATGATTCCTGTTCAGACAGATGACCAAGCAGGATCAGACGCTGGAAAAAGGCACGTGAGGCTCTGGCTGGACAGACCCTGAGCCATGCAAAGGAGACCTACTGGATCAGACTCTGGAAAAGAAATCGTGTCTCTTGTGGACCAAAAACACTAAGCACATGGAGAATACCTTTCTACGTACAGCTTACCCAGGTTCATGAAAACCTGAAATAGACCTGCGAACATGTCATTGATGGAAAATCCGGATAGTCTCTCTGGGTCTATGTAGTCCATGAAGATCTGGAAGACACTAATACATATATGGGATCGATTTCTTAATGACAAAACACCAAAGATGATCAGGCGAAATCTAAATTGTAGAGGAGTTTGATTCCACATACTGATTAAGTCATCTGACCCGTACGTCAACTCCTCCAGTGATCGCTCCCGTCACTGATTTCTCATCTCCTAAGCCTTCTTCACTGGTCACACCTCTACCAATCAATACGGAAGCTACAACAATCACCACATCTCTCCCTGAAATCACTCCATTCATCGCCCTTTAGCTAAGAGTAGCAAGATTAGAGCAAGAAATGTCTGAAGTAAAGAAGACTGATCACTCTGCTGATGTTTTGGCTTCAATTAAATCCCAAGTTCCTATGGTTGTTGATAAATATCTAGGAACAAAACTTGATGATGCTCTCCTTAGGATTTTTAAACGACGCACTGCAGATTTAATCGAAAAATACTCTGTACTGCCTAGCCCAGAGTCTATCAAGAATCAAGAATCTAAAAAGAGTCCAAAGAGATTTATCATGAAGCAAAGAACAAGGTGAGAGTAGAAACAAGAGTCAACTTACTCAATCAGGGTACTGATAAGTTGCTCATTGAAGAATTTGATCTAAAGATGTGCTCTCTTCAAAACCACTATGAATTAAGAACAAGACCTGCCAAACAAACATTGGCCAATACCATCTATACCATGCTCTTATGGAAGCATTAATAGCAGATGAAGATGCCATGGGATAATGAAGTGGAAATCAAGGTTAAATGACCACAAGAGAAAGATGATAGTGATGATGATGAAGATGATGTTGATTGATGAAGGCCTTCAGCTGGGATCAAAACCAGGGATTAGTTCAGATAAAGAGAAGAAGACCCGATTCTGACGCTTCTAGGTCAGGTCAACCTCCTCCGAAAAGATGATGACCAAAGTTCAAAGAAACCACGGGAGTCTGATGCATCTGCTTCCAAACAACATCCAACTCTTACCTTAATTGGATGGCAGATCACTGACACAAGAGATGCTGTTGTTGACTCTTCGACACACAGATCTGATCTCAAATCAGAACATTCTGAACAATCTATGATGACATTTCCAATGCTAGGTTAAAGGCATGTCTCAAGATCTGTGAGGACACGATAACGCTAACATTCCCAATAGATCACCCTAAGGTGTTCGGACCACTACGTGGGTTTAAGCGATTCCTGAAGGCGATGAGACCAGCTTCCCTGAACCCGAATGGACCATTCCCTGAATGCTTTCCCGGAACCTGAGAATAATGTGGCAAATTACATATGCCACAACGTATTCATGTTCCCGCGGTGAACAAGCTTCAAAAGGAAGATCGTTTTTATGATATTGGGTCATTCATTTAACTGGTTATGTAGATGAACAGGAAAGAAGAAGCTCTGCAAAAGCTGATTTAGAAGGTCAGCTTTCAGCCCTTGTAAAGCTTTCATAAGAAACTCGTCTTTCTTCAATTTTAGTTGGTATGAATGCCATAAGTGCTGACAAATAAGGTTGATTTGTTAATCTTGAGGGTCATCAAAATTCTGCGGAAATATATATGAAACCACCGGCCCTTAGGAGGACCACCAGTCAGGTAACTATTTAACACAATTCTTCTTCAATAAGGATCTGGCTTATCTTCTGACAGGTGGACTAAGAGCAAAAAATTGCCTATATCATATCCAAGCTTAAAGGCCACTTGTTTACCTAGACTTTGGACTGAAGAATTAGTTCCATCTTTGTGGGTTGAAGTAAACGCGGATTATGACTCAGTGCGGCCTATGGTATCACTCATGGTGGTTTAAAGAAGGGTATTCCTACATCAACAAACACAGTAAAGACCTCTGATCGTGAAGCAGTCGATCCCAGATGGATTTCAGTGGGATCAGTTTAAAACTGTCAAGGAGTATTAAAAATACGGATACAACTACCTAGAGAGAGATATTCTTCGCCGAGCTGATTACAAAGAGGTACAAGATCTCGGAACAGGATTTCAAAAACTTCATCAATGATTTTGAAGACTCTGTTCCTACTCAATATTCAGAAAGCTCAACCATTGCCCAAGACTGTCCAAGACTAGTTCTTCACAGGCAGTCAACGTGTGGATAAGAACTGGTAATCAGGAATCGTGTGGGGAGACTTGAGCTCGGGTTGAAAATAGGTTTTATTAAACAAGTTAAACTTGAACGTCCACATTAGGGATGCAAGCGAATATTACTTCAAAGAAGTTTATACGATTGTCCCTAGCCCTGAAGAACCATTGGCCCTACACGTAGACCTGAAATGATCAAAAAGAAAGTTGATGAGGCTGAATGAGGTACACAAGTTTAGTGGATGGGAAGTTGGACAAGAGTCATGGAAAAAGTTGGGCCACATGGGTAAAAGACTTTCAATCTGTTCGGTACATTAAGGGCCATGGAGAATAGGAATGTGGTCAGAGAATGACAATGAGGAAGAAGCAAGACTTCTCACTTGCGAATTAGAGAAAAGACTACAGGACCAGGAGGATCTTTCGAAGTTTCTAGAAAGCCTTTGTTGGAGAGGAATAAGAGATATTGACTTACAGGTGATCAAAACAGATAAGTGACGACATCGTCGTTAATATAAAAAAGGTCAATGTTTTTTCTTATTGTTGATTAATATATTTGTACATTTGTAGTAGTGTAAAATCTTTTTGAAGATTAAGTGTAGAATAATTTATATCCCTATACGGATTTGAGGGGGAGCAGTATATGTTTCTTACAAGACTTCGCGAATTAAGCGCACACTGTTCTCCCAAATTTGGATAACTTATTTAAATCAATTGATATCAAAATGTCAAAGGGTTTAAAATTTTTGATAAGGGGAGGAAAATGTGATTAAAAATATGTGTTATAATAATAATCGTGATTATTAAGGACTCTATATCCGCCCAAAATGTAAACATTTTTGAATACCGAAGTACATTTTGAGGGGGAGCGTTTCTGAAAAAATCTAAAAACGATCGAGGTGACTAAACCTTTGATAATTTATATCCTAAGTACTTAATTGAATTTTCAATTGGTTTTATGAAAGGATGAACTGTACCAAAAAGATATCGACCATGCATTATACTTTATGGAGTTATAAGGTTGGAAGGTTAAGGAATATTCCCAATGATTCCAGCAATAACCACAGGGATCTACCTAGGGACAATCATAGTTATTGTAGAAGTCCTTAGTATGAACATATAAAAGGAGGTAATAGTGAGAATATGTGGAAAAGTGCCGACTGAGTGATGGAGCGAGTACTGGTATAACCCAACAAGGTTCTAGTCATGAAGTCTCGGTAAGCACTGAAGGGGTTGAAGAATTAAAAAGAATTGTAAGGATAAAGGGTGTAAAGAAAGAAGCCCTCCATACACTTAGGCAGAAACCGGGTCAATACATATGCTGCCAAAATCACTAAGATGATTGCTGACATTGAAGATCGACAAATGGACCAGTAATGCAATGACAACCTTCTCCTACCACTCAGAATCTCTCAAAAGATTTATGTTTATTTCTCACAGAGATAAACACGTTTATCTTATTGACTTTCTCACTCCGAGTATAGTTGATATTGAACAGGTGGCAGAGTCAACTCCTAGCCTCCCAATTACTAGAAACAAAAGCACTAGTGAGTCTAGAGCCAAGGAGATGCGGCAATTAATCTCGTTAGGGACACATATCCAATTCTCTTGTCTTTTCAACACTGTGGAAACAAGTCTTATCTAAGAGTCTAGCCTTATCTTGTGATATTGACAGAACATCCGAGTGTAAACGAAGGTTTTTTTTCACAATGAAGATGAAAAATCCTGTTAGAGACAACATCAATCAAGTTTGGTAGGTGACTTGTGCGATTCTAAAGAATCAAACTTGTGTCAACTGGATAGAATCGATTTGGGTGCGATTCTGTGTGAATCAAACTTGTTCCAGTATAAGAATTGACGGTTATTGATCATTTGACAAACAATCAAAACTCTCGAAGTGTTACAAAATATTTTCATAAGAAACACTTAGACTGATTTTTCAAATCAATTTTCTCTTTATTGCTAACTGTTTCATTACTGGATAACTTAAAGATGGAGAAGGAGATGGAAATTCCCAGTACCTGAGATATCCGTCCTGGTTTGGCAGTGAATAAACCGATATGCTCAGACACGACTTTACACTTGATATGCAGTTATGAAAGACCTATAAAGGTTGTCAAGTTCTGCAAACTCTGATAGGTGTATTTCCTTCACAAGTGCACAAGATGTAGATCCATTACAAGATGATGTAAGATTATGTTTGGGTGAGGATTCAACGAAAAGGCTCACAGATCACAATCAAAGCAAGTCTAAGATGATCAAAAGATCACTAGCCAAATGTACTAGATTTCAAAAATATCTACGAGCTAAAGAGGTATAAGTGATTAAGTTTTAGTATTTTCAGGCGCGGGTGACCTCCCTTACTGGGAGATTGTTAGATATTAGAAAAAGACTCGGTCACCCCGTGTATTTTACTGTTTATTATAGCTCATAGTTTAATAGTTAATAGTATGATTTTCGGTATTAAGCCGGGTACTAATACCCGGTATATTGTAAGAACTATATAAGCCTCTTCCAACTTTGGAAGAGGCGAGCTAGTTCATTTTATACATTTTCATTTAAACATATAGTTTCTCTCTCTAGAATAACTCTCTTATGTGTTTCTCTCTCTAGAAACTAGCCAAATCCAAGAATCAAACCCGTGTTATGATATAAGATATACCACATTTTGGGATCCTCTTGGAAGCGGGCACAAAGCCAGACACTAAACATGATATCGGGCCTACTTACCATTAGGTATAATAAACTACCTATTATGCCTCGATACTGAGTACTTATCTACGACTCACACTCTTTGTCTTTTTGTGAGTATGGTATCGGAGGAAATGGGGGTTTTCATTGGTTTAGATTCTTCTAAGCAAAATTTCTAAGATTTCTTTTAATATATATAGATTGATTAAGAAAATACCAGCTTTCCTTTTTGTTTTATTTTGTAGTCCAAGGAGATGTTAAGTTCACCCATCATGCTCATCTCGAACTCGTCATGCAAGATTTGGCAAATTTTCATACAATGTCTTGACAAGTCGAGCCGATTATATGTCGTAGACATATATTTGAACAATGATGAGGTTTGAAAAACATTTCTCTTAGTAAAAAGAGTGTTATCTACCATTCACATTTTATTATTCACGTTTATAAGACAAGCTTATAATCTATCATACCATAAAAAAAGCTTGGGGTGCTTGTTTCAGGCCGTAAGAAAGCTTCTCTTTAGTTTGTAACATGATACGGTTTTTCAATGTTATGAATCCTTGAGGTTGTGGACCAAGTATTACTCCTCATTGATAAAACTGTTCAGGAATGTACCTTTTACATCTTTTAGAATAAGCTTAAAGTCTAAAGCACAAGCATAAGCTTAATGATCCTAATTGAATCAAGTCTAGCAACTGGGGCATATGTTTTTCATAATTTGATGCCTCTTATTTGTTTATAGCCTTGACCAAACTACCTTGCCTTATTTGAGAAACATACGTTCTCGTCTAGCTTATTTTAAAACACCCATTAGATCATTATGATTGTCATATTCCTAGGTTATGGAACTAACTCCCAAATGTCATTAGCAATGAATTGATTTAATTCTTCTTGCATAGCGACTATCCAACTTTCATCCGCTAAGGCTTCATTCACATTCTTAATAAAATAAAAAAAGTTACTTTGGTTTTGGGCTTATGATCTAAGGGTACTTTGGTTAAGGTTTCCTATGACATTTTCTAATAGATGGTTCCTAGATTTCCCTAATATTTGACTATTTCGTCAATCTCTAGTTTATCCTCAATGTCATTTTTTTAGGTTTTTCTTTTCGGTAACCTTAATTGCTTCTTCTTCATCTAAGTCATCATCCACCAAGGGTGATGTCTTAGAGGGTGGAGGAGTTTCATCGAATGTCACATTGAGTGATTCTTCGACTTTCCTAGTATGTTTGTTAAGGATGATGTAGGCTTTACTATTTTGTGAGTAACCTAAAAAGATACCTTCGTATGACTTTGGGTCAAACTTTGTAAGGTAGTCTTTAGTGTTTAAAATGAAGCACTTGCTTCCAAACACTCTAAAGTAATCTAGAGTAGGTTTCCTACCTCTTAAGAGTTCGTAAGGTGTTTTTTCTAAGATGACTCTAATTAGGATTCAGTTGAGAATGTATGTTGAATTGTCTACTACGTTACACCAAAACTTTTGTGGTAACGATTGCTCATTCAACATAGTCTAACTCATTTATTAAAGTATCCTATTATTCCTTTCAACCACGCCATTTGATTGAGGAGTGCGTGGAGCTGAGAAGTTATGTGTAATTCCATTGGCATTACAAAACTCTCCAAATTACACCTCATTATCAAATTCCCTACCGTGGTCGGTTCTTATTGACACTATTGTACATTATAATTGGTTTTGAATTTTCTTACTAAACATTTTGAATTGATCGAAGGCTTTTGTTTTGTCCTTAAAGAATCTAGTCCAAGTATACCTAGAGTAGTCATCTACTATGACTAAGGTGTAGCGGTTTCCTCCGTAACTCCGTACGGCGGATGGACCGAAGAGATACATATGAAGGAGTTCTAAGCATCTAGTCGTCGAGACTATATTCTTAGCCTTATGACTAGCGTGAGCTTGTTTTCCAATTTTACAAGCATCACAGAAGTGTTGATCAAACTTAAGCTTAGGTAAGTTTCTAACTAATTCCTTAGATGCTAACGATTGAATGAGATGCATATTTACGTGACCTAATCTCCTATGCCACAATGTGGAATTTTCATCAATCGTTGCTAGACAAATTTGGTCTTTAGGCTTATTACCTAATTTCGTCATATATAAGCCTTTCTTCCTAATACCTCTACCTATGACCTTACCATCCTTAGTGATTTCACTATCATGTTCAGAGAAAGTTACTCTACACTTATTATCACATATTTGTCCTATACTTAACAAGTTAAATATTAAATTATCTACATGTTCTACATTATCTATTTTGAGAGAGTTATTTGAAATTATACCTTTGCCAATGATGTTACCATGAAGATTGCTACCAAAAATAACATTACCTCCGTTGTATGCCTTGTAGCTTGAGAAGAGCTTTTGGTTACCCGTCATGTGTTTGGAGCATCCGCTATCCTTTATCTACTCATCGGGTTCCAAGTCGACTCCAAGGCATATCTATTTATATAAGGCAACAATATCTCATGGGTCTAAAGTTGGTAGTGCTAGACATCCCTTGTATTTGATGCACTTGGTTGGGATGTGAAAATGGAAGACACGTTTCTCATGGCATGTAACTTCGACGTAGGAAGTTGTTTCAAGTTGCGGGAAAGCCACGAGGTTGATTTTGTCGACCAACGTTTCTTTTTGGTTGCGGTGTATTAGGATGATAATAATTATTTGTGACTCTTCTAGGTGGTGGAGTTTTTGATCTAAAATTAGGTTTCAAAAATCCAACTCCGGGTGTTGACAATGGCTTATAAAATTGTTTAACTTCATTATCACTAGCAACGGGAACTTTGACATTGTTTACTATTATGTGTTTTGGTCTAGGACCCAAAATAGATTTTTAAAAAGACACACTTTTCTCAGATTCAGGCGTAGTTGCTGGTGGCGGTCCCATATTTGCTTTTGGGGCCGCCTGCACACTAAGGGGCCGCCCATATTTATGTAACCTCTATCAGAGAACGCCTTTTTCTGAGCTTTCACAAATTTTATTTCCTTAGTTCCACTAGATGATGCTTCAAACGAATTAAACCCTAAACCTAACTTTTCACCGGAGGGTTTTTGATTATTTATATTTTATTAAGCATTGTGTGCTTCTTTCAAAAATTGGTTCGTTTAAGGATTCTCTTGAAGCTTTTCATTTTTAACTTTAAGCATATGACATTTTACACACTCGAGATCAACTCCCTTATTTTTCTTGAGTGTAGACACCTTTTCTTTTTGAATACTAATTTCCTTTTCTAAACTATTTCTAGTGGCTTTTAATCTTTTATATTTAGTGATTATCTTTAAACACATTTTGCACAGTTTATCATATTCACTATCTAATATTAAATCATCTATTGACGAGTTTTTATCACTAAAGTAAGAGGATTCGAAATATACCACACTTGATGCTTGAGCTACGAGACACGTTTCGTTTTTGACTTTCTCATCATCTTCTTCACCGCTATCACTCCAAGAACATCCGACAAAAGCTCTCCGGTTCTTGTCTTTTGGTGGTTTTGGACATTCTCCAATAAGATGATTCGGGTCGTCGCATCTAAAGCATTTTCTATCACTTTTACCGTTCTTGTCATCACGGCTTCTTTGGAATGTCTTCTTGTCGTTCCGAGGTTGTCTCATGAATCTACCTCTTCTCTTAAAGAACTTCTTGAAGTCTCTTACACTCTTCATCACTAGATTCTTTCTTAGCCTTTAAAGCAAGAGATTTCCTTTCAACTTTTACTTTGACTATTTCAGAATCTTTCTTGATGATTATTTAGTGAACTTTGAGGTTCCCGATAAGTTTATCAAGAGATAGTGACGTTAAGTCTTTCGACTCTTCAATCGCCGTGACCTTTGCTCTCCATTTAGGATGTAGAGCCCTAAGAAACTTCCTAACATAATTCTTGCTATAATAGCCTTCATCAAGAGCTTTTAGACTAGTAATAATAGTATTAAATCTAGCAAAAGCACTATATATAGATTCATCTTCGGAAATGATGAATTGTTCATATTGTTGAACCAAAAGGTCGATCTTATTATCTTTGACTTGACTATTACCTTGGTGGGTGATTAACAATGTTTTCTAAATTTCTTTTGCCGTATTACACATGAAAATTCTTTCATATTCTTTTCTAGGCAAAGCATTATAAATGACCATTTTAGCTTCGTTATTTTTCGCAAGTCTCTTTTTGAGATCATCGGTTTGTTTTTCAAAAGGGATAACCGCATCTAATTTGGTTTTCGGATTTTGTACAATAGGTTGAAAATCACTGTTGGTAATAACATGCCAAAGATCTAGATCTTTTGATTTAACATATGTCTCGAATCTATTTTCCCAATAAATAAAACTATCACTTTCAAAAAGTGGTGGTCTTTGCATGGATTGCCCTTCTAGATATTTGTCGGAATCCATAGATCGATCCAAGCTTTAAAATACAGTATATTTTAAAAATCTTGAGTGACCTTGGCTTCTGATACCAATTGTGGAAACTAGAAGAGGGGGGGGGGGGTTGAATAGTTTACAAGTTCGTTTACGTTTTAAAAGTTTGCTTTCAAAATATTTAGATTCGAGTTGTATGTTTAACCAATTCACAATATGAACAAACAATATAACAATCTAAACTAAAGCTAAATAACAATGACAATAATATGAAGAGATAAGGAAAGGAACATTCAAACTAAGACGCCAAGATTTTATAGTGGTTCAGCTACGAAGCACCTCTTCGCCCTACTCCACTACCCGAGTATCCTACTCGAGATTTCACTATGTCAATAAGCTCCCTTTAGGCGGAGAAAACCGAATTCTTTTAAATTATTTTATAGGCAAAGCATTATAAATAACCATTTTAGCTTTGTTATTTTTCGTAAGTCTCTTTTTAAGATCATCACTTTGTTTTTCAAAAGGGATAACCTCATCTAGTTTGATTTCCAGATTTTGTTGAATAGGTTGAAAATCACCGTTAGTAATAACATGCCAAAGATCAAGATCTTTTGATTTAACACATGTCTCGAATCTATTTTTCCAATAAATAAAACTATCACTTTCAAAAAGTGGTGGTCATTGCATGAATTGCCCTTCTAGATATTTGTCAAAATCCATAGATCTTTCCAAGCTTTAAAATACAACATATTTTAAAAACCTTAAGTGACCTTGGCTTCTGATACCTTGGCTTTTGATACCAATCGTGCTAAGAGGTATTATTTTCTGCTAGGAATGGAGCAGTATTTATAGGCAGGAAAATCCAACGGTCACTAGGGGCGGTCTTGGTGGTCCTAGATATATCCGAGGGCCGCCCAGTAGACTACGCTTATGTTTTTGTCTTTTTGTGGGGAAGATTGTATCTGTTATGGAACCTTCCATTTTGGGGGGAAAATTTGAATTTCAAATTTAAGTTTTTAATAAAACTTTTCTTGTAATTAAAAAATATTTTGTATAATTATTTTTGTGAAATACTTTTGTAAAAATGTGATGGATAAGAGAAAAGTATTTTCTTGATCACTAATCATGCTTAATGATTTGTTTGTTCATACCTTAAGTGATTACTAATCTTAGAAATGAAATTTTACGATTAATAATTTGTAAACGTTTATTTTTATCGTAAACGTTTTTACATTTTGTTATTATCAAAACATTGAGAGGTCAAAAAATATAAATAACGTTTTTAGACATTATTTGTATTAACAAGTTTGAAAGCAGATAAGTCCAAGCTCTTATCTCCTGAAGTTAACTTATCCTGAAGAGGGTATAAAACAAGTTTAGTGTCAGGACTGAACTTAAAAAGAGCATTTTTCTCATACCTAGAATAGAAATTGTAATAAAGACAAAGCTGTACAAATGTACTAGCATATTAGGATTGAGATTAGTGTTTACCACCCATGTGGGTGTGACCCTACCTAGGTTGTATAAATAGAACTTTTGTAACAGAGTAGATGTCAAGTTTGTGCATTCAAAGTCGTAACTTTCACAAACACACATCTACTTCTCCAAATCTACAAAGTCCCTGAGCAAGCTCAGTTGGTTAGCATAGTAGTTAGCTTTACATAACACTTTAGATTTATGCAAAGTTATTAGCGAGGAGATCACACACACACATTGTCATTCAATTCCCATTGTAGTTCCACATACAATGAGGTATAATTCTTAATAAAAAGAGTTAAACGTTAAAAAGTTATTTTTGTGTCTTTTACTTATTAGTTATATTTACGTACACAAATCCTTTCAAAAACAAATTGTTTACTTTACTTGCTAGCCATGAGTTAGTTAATGATAACTTTGTAGTTAATGTTCACTAACTAAGTAGGACCAACAAGTGGTATCAGAGCCTCAGGTTTGTAAAACTTACTTAACACTAATTTACTTAAGTTTTTAAAACCTAGATCCTTAAATGACTGTAGTAAATGATGTACCGCAATTAGTTGACAAAATAGGAGGTAGCTATGCTGCTATTACTCCTAAACTAGAGTCGGGAAAATTTAATAAGTGGAAAAAGCGAATGATTTGCTACTTAGCAGGAATGGAACCCTATTACTTAAAATGTACCAAACGATCGGTATCGCGATCGCGGATCAGCGAATCGGTATCGGTTTAACGGTATCGCGCGATCGGAATATCGTTAGTCTGGTTACCCTATGAACAAGAACGATCAGGATCGTTATCAGCTATCGCGATCCGTATCGCGATCGTTATTGCGAATCTGGTATTCAAGATTGGAGTACAACGCATAGCGCCTGCGATTAACCCACAAAACAACACGACAAGCACCACAAAACCGACAACGTAACACACATCCAAAAACCTGCGCAAATCGCTTCTGTGTACACATCCGGTGGGGACATATCTTATCTCATAATCTCTGGGGTGGGGTGGGAGGTGTAATACGTGAGAGTCATTGGAGTGCAGCGAGCGCGTAGAGAGAGGGGTAGCGTAAATTTTATGTGCTTGAGCGGGGTGCGAAAGAAAATCAAGATTACAAATCAAACACACCTCAACAACCTAATATAACGCTACACATCGTCGTTCGTTATTAATCGCGATCGTTATCGTATACGTAATCGCGATCGCTATCCATTATCGTAATCTGCGCGATCCAGCTATCGTTATCGTATCGCGATCGCAGATCGTATCGTTATCTTATCGCGAGTCCAGCGTCGTTATCGGTATCGCCATCGTTATCGTTATCGCGATCTTATCGTATGCGATTCAGATCGGTATCGTATCGCGATCAGGAATCGGTATCAATTGGTTATAGTGATCCCCTAATCCGGGTCGTTATCGCAAACGGTATCGCGGGTCTTGTTCATCGCGGTCGGTATCCCGGTTATCGTATCACGTCGGTATCGCAGATAACGGCTTATCAGTGATGTGTCGGTGTCGCGGTAACGTATCTCGTCGGTATCAACGATCCCGGTATCGCCATCTGTATCGCATCTCGGTAGTCTTATCAACGATCGGCAGATCGGTATCCGTTATCGCGATCGCGATCGGTATCGTTATCATCGATCGTATCGTTTCGCGCTCGGAAAATCGGATCGGCTCGAGGTTAATTCTGTCTATCGCGGATCATTATTCGGGGTGTCGTTATCGGCGAACTTATCGCGGATCGTCGTTATCGAGTCGGTATCAGCGGTTCCGATCGCAGGTTCTGGTATAACGATCTATCGATATCAGCGTCGGTACCTTGATGCGGTTAACAGTATCGCGTCGGTATCCGCGGTTATCGGTATCGCGGTCCGGTATCAACACTGTAATCGGTATCGAGTTCCGTAAACAGCGGAATCGTGTATCGCGATATCGGTATCCGCGGCATCGGTATACGTCATCGGTATCAGCGATCGGTAAATCGCTGTAAATCGGTACGCGGTCAGTATCTGCGGCATCGGGTAATCGCGACGTCTGGTATCGCGGCATCCGGTATCCGCGTCGTAATCGCGGGCATCGGTATCGCGGGTTCGGTAATCATTCGGTAATCGCGGGTATCGCGGTCAGTATCGCTGATCGAGATTCGGTATCCGTATCAAAGCGAATCAGCGATCGGTATCGACTAACCGACGATCGGTATCGTTATCAGCCGTCGCGATCCGTATCGTTATCGCGATTCAAGGCGATACGGTCTATCAGTTCATCGCGTCTGCGATCAGGTATCGATAATCGGTATCGCGATCGGATATCGTTATCGGTATCAGCTGATCTATCGTTATCGGTACATCGCGATCTGCTAATCCTTATCAGTATCGCGATCGCTATCGTTTATTGTATCGCGATCGCTATCGTTATCGCATCCGCTATCGGAAACGTTACCGGTATCGCTATCCTGGTATCGTTAATAGGTATCACAGCGATCGTATCGTTATCAAGGGATCGCATCGTATCGCGATAGCGACGGTTAACGTTATCGTTAATGCGATAGCGATTGGGATTGCGATCAGATCGTATATCGCGATCGCGATCGCGTATGGCAATCGTATATCGAGAGAGAGAGAAGGGAAAAAAAGCGAGTCGTATCACGATCGGATATCGTGATATATCGCGATCGAGCATCGGTACACAAGCGAACAGGTATTGATAATCGTAAGCGTTATCGGTATCACGATAGGTATTAACGCGATAGAAATCGTGATCGCTGGTAAATCAGCGATCGGTATCGTTTATCGGTACCAAGGAGAAAGTTGCTTCGGATCGTTATCGGTATCGCTATCGTTATCCATCGGTTATCAAGATTGGTATCGCAGTCGGTATAGCGATCGGTATCGCGATCGCTGATCGCGATCGATCGTATCGCTGTCAATATCGCTATCGGTATCGCGATCGGGAATTGCGATAAAGGCATCGCTATACATTATCGGTAATCAACGATCGTATATCGAGTTATCGGTATCATGATCGTGAACGTTTATCCAGCGATCGCGATCGATATCGAATCGCGATCGCAATCGTCTCGCGATCGCAATCACATATCGATATCGTATCGCTATCGGTGGAGGGTAGGCCGATCGTTAAACGTTAACGCGATCGCGATCGTTATCGTTATCCACGCGATCGTTATCGTTATTCCACGCGATCGCGTATCGATTTATACGTTATCGCGATCGCGGATGGTATCGCGATACGTTATCTCGCGATAGGTATAGCGAGCGTTATCGCGATCGTATCGGTCGGGAATCACGGTCGGGATCGCGTTCCTGGTGATAACGGCTCGGATCGCGGTCGGATAGCGGATCGGACACGGTTCCGTGATCAGTTCGTTATTGCGTCGGTATAGCGGAATGTCGGGATCGGCGGTCGGGATCACGTCGGTGATCGCGGATCGGGATCGCGGACCGTAACTGGCGGATCGGGATCAGCGATCGCGGTATCACGAGTGGTATCGGCGAACGTATAGAGCGATCGTGTAATCAGCAGATCGCGATCGAGCGATCGATCGGTATCGGCGGTTCAATATCGCTATCGGTTCTGTGAATGCGATCGGTTGGCGAATCGCGATCAGCTAATCATTATCGGTAATCGTGAACGATCGTTATCGTTATCGGTATCATGATCGTGAATCGTTATCGGCGATCAGCGATCGTTTAATCGAGCGATCTGCAATCGTTATCGCGATCGTGCAAATCACTATCGTTATCGTATCGCTAATCGCGATCGTTATCGATATCGCGCGATCGCTGATCGCTGATCGTTATCGCGAGATCGTTATATCAGTTATCGCGATCGCGGATCGTTATCGTTAACGCGGATCGCGATCGGTAGTCAAAAGTCGATCGTTATCGCGATAGGTTATCGCGATCGTTATCGCGATCGAGGTATCGGTCGGATCAACGGTCGGGATCGCGTCGGGATAACGGGTCGGGAACTCGCGGACGGTAAAGCGGTCGGATCGCGGTCAGGATCACGGTCGGGAAATATGCGGATCGGTAATAAGAGCCGGATCGGACACAGATCAGCAGGTCGGGGATCACGGAGTCGCGACGCGGTCAGGATCGCGTCGGTATCGAGTCGGTCGGATCGCGATCGGTATCGCGGATCTGGATCGCGATCGGAGTTTTTAGCGGTCGGGATCGCGGTCCGGTATAGCGTAATCGGTGATCGCGATCGGATCTCGCGGTCTGGATTCGCGATCAGTATCGCGGTCTGGATCGCGATCGCATCAGGGCATCGCGGATCGGTATCGTTAATCGCGATCCGCAATCGGTATCAGTTATCGCGATCTTATCGAGAATCGTTATCGCGATCTTAATCGTCATCGTTATCCCGCAGATCGCGATCGGTATCGTTAAACAGCGATCCGGCGATCGGGTATCGCGATCGGGATGGTCGAACGGGGATCAACGATCCATGATCGTGATCGATATCGCGATTAGGTATCTTGTCGTCGGATCCGCGATCGGATCGTAACGCGATCAGTGGATCGCGATCGGATAAGGACGATTCGGCTTTCAGCGATCGAATCCGGTCGTATGCGGTCCGGTATCACACGGTCGGTACGCTGGTCGCTATCACGTGCGTATCGTGCGGTCAGTCTCGGCGGTCGGTATCAGCGGTAGGTTAATCAGCAGGTCGGTAATCGCGGTCGTTGATCGAGGACGGGGATCGTAACGTTATCCTTATCTTTATCGAGCGATCGCATCGGTATCGTTTATTATCCGCGATCGCGATCGTTTATCGATACGTATCGCGATACGTTATCGTTAACGTAAACCGTATCAGGTATCGTTATCGGTATCGCTATCAGGTATCATTATCGTCAACTGTGATAGGTATCCATATCGGAATGATCTATCAGTGAAAGCCTCTTGATATCCGTTATCGGTATAGCGATCGGCTAATCGTTATCTGGTATCGCGAGAATCGCTATAAAAATCGATTTATACGGTTATCCGCGATCAGCATATCCTTAACGAGGTATCGAACTAGCGATACGCTATCGTTATCGTAATCGCGATCGAGCTAATCGTTATCAGCTAATCGCTATCGATAAATCGTATCGGTATCGCTATCGGTAATCGTTAATCTAAGGATATCATTCGATCGTATCGTATCGATTTATATACGATCGTATCAGTATCGAATCACGATCTTAATCACATCGCGATCGTTATCGCGATCGCGATCGTAACGTTTAACGCGATCGTTATGTTATCGGTATCGCGATCGCCATCGGTATCGCATTCGCGATCGTATACTCATCGGATCAGTTTATCGGCTAATCGCGAACGTTATCGCGATCTGAGATCAGTTATCAGTATCGGTATCTGCGTCGGTAATCAGCGGTGGGTAACGCTGTCGGTATCGCGGTCGTTAATCGTGGTCGGTAAGAAACGCGGGTCCAAGGATTCCGCGGTCGTATCCTTATCGTATCGCAATGCGGGTATATTTATAAGCGATCGCGATCGGTATCGTATATCCAGCGATCAGCGATCCGGATCGTATGTGCGAGTCGCGATCGTAATCTGTTATGAGCGTTCGCGATCCAGGTATCTTTATCGCGATCGCGATCCGGTACGTTATCCGTTATCGCGATCGCGATCCGATCTCTCTTATCGTCGATCGGTATCGCTTATCTCGAAATCCGAACGATCGTATCGTTATCGGTAAATCGGTCGATCATGGGCTCGGTATCGTATATCATGTATCGGCGGTCCGGTATTGTTACCGTATCGCGATCGGATCCTTCTCGTATCTGCGATCGTTATCGTATGTCGGTTAACAGCGGATCGGTATCGTTATCGTACATCGCATCGGTATCCTGTTTATCGGTATCGAGACGCTCGGTATCGTTATCAGGTATCGATAATCGTATCGTTTGAACGGTATCCAGCTAATTAGGTATCGTATCGGAAATACGCGACCAGGTATCATATATCGGTATCTGTGGGGTCTGTAATCGCGGTTCGGGTATCGAGTGGAGTCGGTATCACGTTCGGTATCTAGGCGGTCGTATATCCGGTCGGTATCAGCCTGTCGGGATCGCGGTCGTATCGCGGTCATGATCGCAGTGGGTATCCTTATCGATATCGCGATCAGGTATCGTAAAAGCCATCGCGATCGGTAAATCGATGAATCGCAGGTCGGCGATCGATATCAGTTTATCGCGATCAGTCGATCGGATAATCGTTATCGAGCGGATCGTTATCGGTATCGTTATCGGTATCGCGATCGGTATCGTTATCGGTACCACGATCGGATCGTTATCGGTATCGCTATCGGGATCTCAATCGATATCGCGATCGGTATCGGGATCGCGATCGGTATCACGATCGGTATCGCGATCGGTATCACGATCGGTATCGCGATCGCGATCGCGATCGGTATCGTTATCGGTATCGTTATCGGTACCACGATCGGATCGTTATCGGTATCGCGATCGGTATCGCGATCGTTATTGCGATCGGTATCAAGATTGGTATCGCGATCGGTATCGCGATCGTTATCCTTATCGGTATCGCGATCGCTATCCTTATCGGTATCGCGATC
>BQNB010116111.1:10656-21424 GCA_026074375.1 Tanacetum coccineum
TGAAAACAGTACCAAACCTATCACCAACCTCTTGAACTTCATTAAAATTTCCCATAATTATAGCATTACCATCCCAATTTGAAATTAGCTGAGATAAGGTCGACCATAAAATAATTTTGCTCGCCAAATCTTGAGGAGCATACACCACAACAAACATGATTTTTAAGCCGTTTTGTAACCAGGTACCTTGAACAGCCACGTAGCTGTCGACACTAATAATTCTCTCTTTATGAAACAACAACTTATTCCAAATATACAAGATGCCCCCTGATCTACCCCTAGCCGAAGTAGACACAAAATCAAATTGAGAATTCCCCCACACCTGCCTAAGAGTCCATAGATCCACGTGAAGCATTTTAGTCTCCTATAAGGCTAGGAAGTTAATATTATGAAAATGACATAAGTTCCTAACCCATCTCCTTTTATTAAAATCTCCAAAACCTTGCACGTTAATTGAAAGAGCATTCATTTATTCACAACTTTATCTCCCATATCCGTAATCATTTTTGCAAGCATATCTTGGCATCCCTCCATATTAAAGCCAAGAGCAGTGCTAACTTTTATCGTATCTTCTACCTGTTGTATCATGGAAACACCAACATGTTTCTTTGTAACTTCATCTTCAGGCTGTATAGACTTAGATTCATAATGCACTGATGTTTCATCTCTATCCTCACGTGCCACAGGTTTACAAACATCGCTGAGATCACGTTTTATATCACTACCATCTGATTGAGTGAACCCCGGTGGGAATTTTGGTATTGATGAACCTTGCTTTTGGTAGTTACCATTCTTTGCAATAAGAGATTCCAGCTCAAAAGGGTCACTATTAGTGGGCTGATGAACAATATCTTTTGCTACCATATTTTCCTCATCCTTATTGAAGTGTGTCTCATTGCCATTATTATCGAAAAACTCTCCCACCGACTCCACTTTATCTTCCTCATCATTATTACTTTTAGCATTGCTAGACTTATCCACCGACCCTTCCTCTTCATTTTCTGCAACTTCAGGTGCAAAGGTCAGGGTCCAACGACATATTCTCTCACCCTAAAGGCATAAGTAACCCCATTCAATGTAACAAGAGTGGTTTTATTTCTTTTTTCTTTTTTTTATTTTTACTTGGTAGTATCATGGAAATCTCAAACATGTTTTTTTGTACTTCTTATTCGGGCTGACATTGAATTACGAATTCGTAATGCACTGGAAGTTTCTCTCCTTCTCGCGTGACACAGTTTACAACAATCACTTGGAGATCACGTTTTATTTCACCACATTGATTGAGGTGAACCCAGTGGGAATTTTGGTGGTGTTGAACCTGCTTTTGGTTGGTTACCTTTCTTTGCAATAAGAGATTCTAGCTCAACGTATCATTATTAGTGGGCTGTAAAAACAATATATTTTGCAACATTTTTCCATCATCACTTATTGAAGTGTGTCTCATTGCCATCATTATCAAAAAAACTCTACCCACCGTCCTCCACTTCATCTTCATTGATGCATTATCACATTCAGCATTGCTAGAACATCCACCGACCCTTCCTCTTCATTTTCTGCAACTTCAGGTGCAAAGGTCAGGGTCCAACAACATATTCTCTCACCCTAAAGGCATAAGTAACCCCATTCAATGTAACAAGAGTGGAGGCAAAAATCAAAGAAGTATGTGTTGACTTAATACACAAACGTATACTAAATCTGTTGGAGGAATCGGTGTCATCAATAAATAGAACTTTACCCCACTTCTTGCAAATGCTTTTGAAAGTGTCATTATTCCAAGATCTGATTGGAACTCCTTCTATTTCCAGCCAAACAAGTCTTTCTTTAAGCACAAAGTCATCATGCCATGGCTCCAACGAAGAGAACCATGACACAATTCCTTCATGTTTAAGGAAGCTATCTTTGACCTGCTTATCATTGAAAACAAACATTACCCATAGACCACCAAGGTACTTAACTTCCACGCCTGTAAAACCTTCATTTCTGCAAATGGTTTTGGAGTTTGCTATTGATCTAAAATCTTTATGGCACCCTATAAGAGCCAACTCCAATTCATTGTCATCATCCTGAGAAACAATGACAGTGGGACTATCATCCACAGGCGTACATTCACTATCCATCTTTTCACCATTTGATACTCCTTTAACCACATTAACAAATGGCTGTGAATTATAAACACCTCGCTTAACTGATGTTGAAGCAGCATGTTCATGTTTCTTAACATCAGGTTCATGTTTCTTGGTAAAGGTTTGATTAGGGCTAAAGCCCTTGTTCCTATCAAACCTTGCAATATTTACGTGTAAGCGTAGTTTGCCAATCCACACCATATTTAATGAATCAATCAGGTTCTCCATTTTATCAATACCGTTGTATCGACAAAATCCAAACATTTGACCTGATTTATAAAAATTAATAAAAACATTGAACACAAATAAAAATTAATATTATATGTATTTTTATTAAAAATTCATAAAAATGTAGTCATTTTCAAGTGGAGTCCATGTGCGACTGCCCCTCTTGTACACCCCTCCAAGACCCCTCTGATGTGTTGTATACACTTCTACTCAAGAATCCTCAATTCAAGTGCATCAAAAAGTTTGTCTTAGATCATTTTTGAATTGAAACGACATCAAAAAGTTCAACCGGATCAACCCGGGTTTTAAAACGCTGATATTAATACATAATGAAATTTTTTGTGTTAAACCACATTCATAATTATTAGTTGTACTTAATTCACAATTACAAAACATTGAACACGCGAAATTTTTCATATGCCTGTATATTAAACTAAAATTTTAATATAAATCTGATTTATGTGTAAGCCCCGTACCTACACGGGACTTATAACTAGTTGAATTAACAATGTTTTAAATATAAAATAAATAATTGCATATTTTAACACAAATAGATTAAAGTAAGTTAGTTTTAACAAGGTAGTATTTATTACAAGTGAATTTATATATATATATAAAGTTTGAGCAAAAATTATAAAGTTGTTAGCAGATTTCACATATCAAAGACAAGTAAAAGAAGTTACTTACATGGATATCCAATGCTTCCCTAATCCTCTTGACGATTCTATCCATGGAAGGACGATCGTTCAAGTTGAGACTAATGCATTTGTATGCAATTTCTCTAACAGTGAGGAAAGAACGTCTGTCGATTTGATCTTTTATAGATGGATCAATTAAAGTATCCAGTCCATCTTTGTAGTAGCGTCGAACCAGATTTTTCAAATTTAGTGGCTTACCATCTCCAATGGCCTTACGATGATTAGCCAGCATCCCGATCAGTAACTCAAACAACACCACACCAAACGAGTATGCATCTGCTTCAGGCCTGACGAAACAGCTTTCCATGTAAATTGGATCGACGTACAAGCTGTTGACCATACCAACTTGCAACGAGTCTTTTTGATACATGCCGACTTCTTTTGAGAAATAAAAACTACACAATTTAGCTTCCAGATTCTCATCTAACCATACACTTTTGCTTTTGAAGTTTCCATGTATTACGTTATAGCCCTCCCCAAGACCCGAGTGAAGATAATAGAGACCTTTTGCTGCCCCTATGCAAATCTTCAAGCGCTGTGGCCATGTCAGTGAAAGCAACTTATCGGGGTCCAGAAGATAATCTTCAAGGCTTCCGTTGATAGCATACTCAGTAACTAAGATCATCTCATCGCCTTCATGACAGTAACCAATAAAACTGATGATATTTTCATGGTTGAACCTGGACGCGAAATTAATTTCGTTATAGAACTCTTTGTCTGTGATTGCACTGTGTCGAGCAAGGCGTTTTATGAAAGCTGTGCGGTTTTTCCAGCGGTCAGAGAGTGTTCCCCTATAGTACTTAGACCCCGGATAGATTACATAAGTTGAAACTTCTCCGATCTTAATTTCGTGGCTGAAGTCATTGGTGGCCCGTTTGATCTCCTCCAATGGAATCAGAAACTTTTGAAGGTTTGAATCTGATGAAGACATTGCTTTTTGATATTGTTAAGTATGTAAGCTTAAGCTTTATAAATATAAACAAAGCTGAGTTTGTTTAAAAATGATTTCTACCCTTGTGTCTCTACTCATATATATTTGCCCTGATTAATTGACTTTGATCAAGTCTTTTGAACTCATACATCGATCCCGCCACTTCATATGTTGTCATTAATTGCGCTTTTTTTTTTCAAGACTTAAATTAGTTGAAAACAGCTGTGCCACGGGCCATTTCTAACTTTCTTATAATTAAAAATAGAATAATCATTTACATATTTATCGTATAATAATTTGCATCTTTTTAATTAGAAATTGTGTAGAGTGTAGATTGGGATACTTCAATCCATAGATATGTATATCTGTAGTAACATAAGAAAGAAAACGCTTGGGTTAGCATGGAGCGTAGGGGTGGACCCTACGAACCAGCTACGGCGTGAGAATCAGATAACATGATTGTGGTAAGTGTTTAAAAAGAGAAAGTAATAAGGGAATAAAAACATACCTCTTTTGTGAAAGTGAGCCGACTATTTATAGGCAAACCCTATGAATGACCTAGACTTTACTATGTGTCTCATTCAGATTGGATGAGAGGAGCATGATCTCGCTAGCCAATGAGAGAGCGTCTGTTGAGGCTCCGAGATCGTGCGCATGTGTAGCGGTTATTGATCCCATGGTAAATTCACTAGTCGACTCTGAGTTTGAACACTCACCTCATATTTTGAAAGGTGTTAAATAATGAGGTATGGCTTTGTATAGGGTTTTTGAGGAATTAAAATGGTGTTTGGTGGGATTTTGAAAAAGATTTTTATGGCAGTTTGTAACTAGCAGGTTGTGAGGTCAAGTAAGAAATATTTTGGTCATGTGACACTTGGGAGTTCTGATAGAAACATAGATCTAGGTCTTATGTGCATGTGACTAATTGGATTGGGTCGTATCTCTTCCGGATAAGTGAGATATCGCCATTTTACAAAAACTAGTCAAAACTGGAACACCATTGGGAAAACGAGTATAACTCCATATTTTTGTAATAACCTGTCAAAAGAGAATTATGGTATCTGTAAAGTACTCTTAGAGCTATCACCTCCAATTGGTCTATCATCAATAGCATCAATAGGTTTCAAATTACGCTCATTTTCGCAAGCCACAAAAATTTGCCATAATTTCTTAATGACAGCTTTTGATTAGCAGCTTGATGGGTATGTTTCAAAATATTTTTGGTCTATAAAGACCTGGGAAAGTGGACTAGGAGGTGGAGAAACATCTTGGGTACATGTAAGAATTCGGATGGAGTCATATCGACGCCTGACGAATGAATTATCCGAAACGGTAAAACTAGTCAAAAATTTAGATCAAAATTTGAATGAGTAATAAGTCCAAAATGTTGTATAGCAACACCTGAATATGTAAAACTGTATGTTCTAGATATCAAACAAACTTAGTTTTGAGCGGACGTTTCGGCCTTTGCGAACACACGGTTTAGGAGATACACTTAATTTAGTAGAGCGATAAAATTATGAAAAATGGCAGCTTTGAAAGATAGGGGTAAAATGGTAATTTCACCGAGGTTCTGAAACTTCTGGCAGTGGGCCCTATAATTCTGGAAAATAGACTCGAAATGATTTCCGTAGGTGAAATCCTCATAGTTTTATCATTCCCAGGTTAGGAATTAGGAGGGTTTTAAGAATAAGGCTTATTTGAAGATTTGAGTGATCAAGAAGCTAAAGGTTTATTGGTTGAGGTTGTTGTTGCCTCAAAATTCTCCCAATCTAGGTATAACTCGATTTTTTTGAAGTTTAGTGGTTCCCGTTAGAGAATCTTTTGCATATGTGTCTTCTTTGGTTATCCTTATTCTGTTTTAACGATCCTTATCTACCTACTATATAAAATCTACCTACTATATAAAATACGCTTTTTTGGAACTCATCTAAAAGCAAAAATAGTGAAAAAATGACACGTGTCTAACTAAAATAATCAACGACTATGGTTAATTCAACATTTAATGATTCAGTCAACTCATAATTTACAAACAAAACAAATCAAACAATAATCAACGACTATAGTTAATTCAGCATTTAATGATTCAGTCAACTCATAATTTACAAACAAAACAAATCAAACTATATCTTATAAAATTCACTAAATTAAAACACAAACTTTTTATCAATTGTGATTTCTGCTACAATAGATCATCAAAACAACATTCAAAATCATATTAAATATGATTCAATTTCGTCACTTTCAAAAAACCCCCAATTATTATGAACCCAAAAACCATAATCAAATTGAAAAATAACCGAAATCAATGATTTAAAAGGAAATCAAATTAGGCATAGCCTGACCAACTATGCATAATTCAGGAAAAACCACGCTATGTCGGATTAATCGTCACTTGCAAAACATTAGGTTTTGGATAAATGTTCGAATAGGGACCCTTTCGAGGTGAAAGGTTATTACCCCAAACTTGTGGATTTTTGCAAGTAATCTAACACGACTCAGTACATTAGTATGAGTCGCGTTGCTTGTTTCCGCAAAAAATGGAACTCCTCTTTTCCTTTCCTTATTGTATTCCTTGAAATCCTTCCTTGATGGTGTTGACATAGAAAGTCACCGTGACTGAATCATTCTAGAAAGAAAATTTCCGTACGAATGACGCATGAAATAGGTTGGGCTGGTAATGGGAACACAATCGAAAACCTGAGATTGATAATGAGAAGGGATCTTTTTAAGGTCAAAAGATTGCCAAAGCGGACGAAAGACGAGTTTGAAATAGCCTCTTTGAGGCTAGCGAAAAAGACTTCTCCTACATCAAATGTATATTACATTCTCTTTCCTTTCTTCCTTTTGACATGTCGATCGATGCCCGTGGAGGAAAATTTTCCTATGTCACAATGTGAATCACTCTTGTTGTACCAACCGAAAACCGTGAAGAAGACTTCTTTCCTTGAAAGGAAAAGTTTTGGTGTTGAACTTGGCATAGACAATATGTTTGTTCGACCGTTAGGATTGGTTGAAACTTATGACACGACGCCTGGACCCGCGGTTAGGTGTAGTGATTCTTACCCTACTGATTTAAAAGGGCCTATGGAGTGTGGAGACACATGGGGGGATTGACACCCTAAATGCAGCCCAAAATAGTTGATGTCAGTCACTATTTCTGAGGGGGACGATCGGTATATGAGAGACAATTGAGTTCGCCGTCATCATAAAACTCGTGTTACGTGTCTAAAAATGCTCGACTTATCTCTATTGGTCTTTCATGATTTATCGCAGGGGGTATCGCAGTTGAAATTATGTGAAATTATGTGTGATATTACTTGCTAAATGTGGGCGTTATGTCCCCACTTTGGTGTGATTGCTTGATGTGATGCAATGTGATTTGGATCCGCTTGGGTACGCCTACCCTATGTGAATGAAATTTGGACTGGCTTGGGTACACCTACCAATGTTTTTGGGCTCGTTGAAATATGACAAGACGTTGTCGAGTGGTCGTATGCGATTACGAGCTTGAGGTGTCATTATTAAATGACCGTGTTTTGGTGCTCGCAAAATAATTCGAGACGTTTTATGGACTCTCGAGTGGTTGTATCTTGTTAGCAAGCTCGAGAGGTTCCCCATGATTGGCCGCTCAAGTTTGTTGGACGATTCGACTTGATGGATGGCGGGCATCGTTGAAGACAATGTTCATGGCTTGATAATTAACAAGCATGACATTTTGTTGGTTGTGACTTAGCAATAAGCAAGTCGAGATTGATGTGGCTTGGAATATTTGAAAGCATGTTCATTGTGGTTAGGATTAGCCGGTAATTAAGGCTGGACCTATTGTTGTGTGGATACTGACTATTTAGCAAGCGTTGGAATGATGTGATTATGTGTGCTTGTTTAATGAATGCCTTTATTTCGATTAAGGCCATCAGGCTTTCGATGGAGTTATGTATATCGAGTGTTTTCCGTTAGTGATGCGATCTTTTTGATTAAGGACTTGCTTGGTCGATTATGCGTTTGATTTGATTGGTAGGGTTTCGAATCTCCGTTGATTTTGAATTGGTCATGTTTTATAAAATTTCAAGTTGCGCCCGTGGTTCGTCGGTGATCGTCGCATGGGAAAGTATGGATCCGTTCCGTGAATGAAATCTCTCACTTCGTCTACGTGTGAATTTTAGGACGAGGTAAGTCAAGTGAGCATCGGGACGGGAGGTTCCTTAAGGTGGGGAGAATGTAACATCCCGAGTTTTGGGACCGACATTTATCTCGAGCCGCGATTTATTTTCTACTTACGATTTTGGAATAATTATCTTATTTTCGTCATTTTTGGCCGTCTTGGCAAAAGTCGTTGATTTTGGCTATGTCTCAAGCCATGTTTAAGATTTTATTTAATTACGCGATATGGAAGTTTTAACGTCTCGTGTTTTTATTCTGGAAGCTAATTATTTTATTTTAGTATTTTACGACCATTTTCCCGCGTTTTAGCCGAAACCCTGTCAAAACTTTAATGTCACATGATTTAACATTATTTTAAAATGTTTTAACCAAAATTTGACGAAAGAAAAATATTTATGAAAACATAATCCCGAGCCATAGTAGTCGGTTATAAACCAGGATAAACATATATGTATCAAAAACTAATTTTAGAAAGGAGGGGAGGACTAATTGTGCCAATTTCCTAAACTTGTCATACTATAAAAGGAAATTTACACATACATCTTCTCATTTTACCAAAATAAAAACACACACTTCACTCTCCTTCTCCCTCCCCACCGCCGTCGGCCACCACAACCACCACCATCATCGCTGGAAAACTTACATGCATTACGATCAACCTTTATATTCTTAATCCTTGTGAAAAACTAAACAAAACCCACCAAGAAAATACAACATGCATTCAGTATTTGGGGAGTTTTTTATTCGAGCTAGTTTTCATAAATTTTCGAATTTAAGTGGTGTTAATACAAATAATGTCTAAAAACGTTATTTATATTTTTTGACCTCTCGACGTTTTGATAATAACAAAATATAAAATTGTTTACGATAAAATTAAACGTTTACAAATTATTAATCGTAAAATTCCATTTCTATAATCACTTAAGGTATGAACAAACAAATCATTAAGCATGATTAGTGATCAAGAAAATACTTTTCTCTTATCCATTACATTTTTACAAGAGAATTTCACAAAATTAATTATACAAAATATTTTCTAATTAAAAGAAAAGTTTTATTAAAAACTTAAAATTCAAATTCAAATTTTCCCCTCAAAATAGAAGGTTCCATACCAAATACAACCTTCCCCACAAAAAGACAAAAAAAGGGAGCGGGGTCTACTGGCGGCCCCCTTATAGGCCTAGTGGCCCCCTTATATATCTAGGACCGCCGGGACCGTTGAATTTTCCTGCCTATAAATACTGATCCACTCCTTGCAGAAAATCAGACCTTTTTGCTTGAATTTTCTCACACTTCTTTCTCTCTCTAAAAACCTTCTTTCTCTCACTAAATATCTTAATCACTAACATCTCTTGATCTTCTTTCAAGTGATCTAATCTCTTCTTCTCATCTCTTCCCTCTCATTTAAGTGCAAGAGAAGAACACTCGTATTCTTCAAGAAACGAAGTGTTGATTAGTGATCTCTTCTCCTTTCTTCTAAGTATCAAATCTTATTCTAATTATCTTGTGTATTTGTGTGATTCGGATATTGTTCAAATCTAATAGTGTAGATCTAGTGATCGTGTATTGATTGTGAAGTGGTAGATTGGTTCTAGCTAAGATTAGGACTCGACATTTAGCTTAGTGTCAGAAAATAACGTAAGCGACGTGTAAACGGTTTTCTTCGCCTGAAAAGAGCTTGTTGACATAGTGAAATCTCGAGTAGGATACTCGGGGAGTGGAGTAGGGCGAAGAAGAGCTTCGTAGCCGAACCACTATAAATCTTGGTGTCTTGGTTTGATTATTCTTTCTCTCATCTTTTTATATTGTTGTGATTGTTATTTACTATTAGTTTAGATATTTACTTGGTTGATTCATATTGTTGATTGGTTAAACATACTACTCGAATCTAAGTATATTGAAAGCAAAGTTTTAAAACAAAAACGAACCTGTAAACTATTCTGTTAGGAATTATACTTTGAGTTGATTATGACAAAACATATTAAAGATGGAGGACCTACAAGACAAAGCTGGAATAACATTAATGCTGATTGAAGATTAGTCAAACAGTATTTAATGCTCAACTAAAAGATAAAGATCAACATTAATGCTGATTGAAGATTAGTTAAATAGTATTTAATGCTGATTTATAGTTTCCTAATTTTATTTTGATCTTATCTTGTCTAGTAAACCCTATCCCCTCTAGTATATAAAGAGGAGAAGGAGTCTAGTATTGATAATCCATTCATAGATAGTCTCTCCAATGAGAGTCTAAACGCATAGAAAGCGTGTGTAGTAGTTAGTAGTTAGTTTCTTTATTAATGTTTAATAAAGAAAATCTTATTGGTAACATGATTGTGTTTTTTATATTCTGCTGCGTGTTACAATCATTGTTATCATACCCTAGATGAGTCCTAATAACGATCTATGGAGTCATTATAGGATTTCACAATTGGTATTAGAGCCTCGTGGCTCTCGATCTAGGGTTTATAAGGTTTTCATCAGAAATTTTAGCTTATGGTTCCTGCTGGTAGTTTATGGTTCTTGCTGGTAGGCTTTTTGGTTCCTACTGGTCTGCTTACGATTTCTTCTGCTAGCATCGTCCGATATGGGACAACAGACCCATTTGGATTTTGAACAATGAT
>BQNB010116112.1:4772-16105 GCA_026074375.1 Tanacetum coccineum
GTGTGTGTTATCCCTTTTTATGCTATATAAAAACAATAAGGTCGAATATTTTGTATTCTTTTTTTATAGCTTATGTTTTCACATGTATATATGTGGCATTTTTATGCAGTTATTTCTACATTTAAAAGTGTAGCTATTTTTATTATTTGTATTTCTACACTAATAAATGTGGTTTTTTAAAAATTTGTTTTGCTACTCTTATATATGTAATTTTTTGTAATTGTCTACACTTATATGTGTGAATTTTTTTTTACACATTTGTGACAAATTTAAATGTGGCAAAATTATAATCCATATAAAAAAAATTCCACGGTTGCTTATACCGTGGAGAAATAAGTGCGGAGAATTCCACCTTTTGTTGTAGTGACTACTACAAAAAATCTTATTAACAACAATTAAAAATCGTTTCTAAATTATGTATTTAGTATCTAATTTTAGCAATGAAATTGTTAACAAAGTTGCAATTTTTTTAGCAACACAAAAATGAGTTGATATTTTTACAAATGACTATAAATATTTGCCGCTAATTTAGCAACCACTAAGTAATTTCGTTGCATTATCAAATTAGCACCGGTCGAATTTAGCATCGATTGGTGTTAGTTGCTAATTCGATCGGTGCTAATTTGATAATGCAACGAAATTACTTAGTGGTTGATAAATTAGCAACAAATATTTATGATCATTTGTAGAAATACCAACTCATTTTTGTGTTGCTAAAAAAGTTGTGTTATCCCACTAATCTAATCCACATCACAACCTAATAAACATAAACCAATAAGCCGAAACATACAATAAGCGAGAGAGAGAGAGAGAGAGAGAGAGAGAGAGAGAGAGATGTAGAGAGAGAAAGAAATAAGAGAAAGAAGGAGTATGGTATGATTGCACTATGAGAAAAATGTAACAACCAACACCCTTCACAAGCCTTGTGTAGGCGTTGGGCTTTGCTTACTTGGGCCTGGCTTGGCTAGTTGTTGGGCTTTAGGCCGAAATATGGACAATATTAGCTTAAAATCCAAGCCCGTTAAAACCTACTAGCCTATTACAAACTAAGATTAATAATAGCTATGATGACCGATAACATTCTTGTTTGACTTAAATAAATTAAGGCTAACAATCTTCCCCAATGTTGAGGTTATCTTGATTTGACTTTATCTCCCCCAATGTTGAAGTTATCTGATTTGACTTTTATGTTTTGCCATCTTCGGTCTTGTTTTCATCTTTTCTTGTTTGTAATGGGATTGTTCCTTCATGCTTTGTGATCTTGATCTTGAGCCTTTGTCTTATGACTTTGAGTGCTTGAGATCTTTAATCTTGTATCATCTCTTTGTCTTGAATCATCTTGATTTGACTTTCTTGATCAACTTGTGCTTTTGACCAACATGCTCATACTTGTCTTGAAAGCTCTCAATCTCCTCTTCTTCATTAGGCTAACAATCTCCCCTATCTTTTTTGACTTTGAAGATCTTTGATGGCATTGAGGAAGTTTGTGATTATCAGAGTTGCGAAAGAGTATTATGACATGAACTTTGAGCTTTCTGACCGATAACATTCTTGTTTAGTAGCAACAGTCATGATGCTGAATGTGTGACCTTAAAAGCTTGAGCGTGAGCATGTGGTAATGAATCAGACTCTGCTGGAATGAGGCTGCAACACCGACGTTTGTACCTGCATTTGAATGTTAGTAATAAATAGCAGATATGGACGAATATGGCTTTGCATTCATCGAGATTTGGTTGCAATAACCTTCGGTTCCATGAGGATCGACCTGTGATCAGGTAGGTTCAATTTGGAAGAACCTACTTGATAAGGTTTCCAGCTTAAAGCATAGGATCTTCGAACACAGATGTATTAGATTCACCATGCTTGTATGTTCTCATTGCTGGAACATCTCAAAGCAGACAACACGATAAAAGTGAATCAGATAGTTATTATCTTTCTGATTAAGTCGTCAATTCATTTACTGGACCAAATCGATATCCAGTTATCACAAGTTTGATTCATATAGAATCTCGCAAGTCACCTACCGCAGTGCTGTTTGATGTTGACACTGGAAGGATTTCCATCGTCACTATGAATACTAAAGAGTATCACTGTTGAGCCCACTTCAATAGATCGAATTCCTTAGCTTGTATAAGGTTTAGTTATATTAGATAAATCTAACACAACTATAGTAGAAACTGTGTTTGAGTGTATTAAAGATTATGCGGAATCTAATCTTTAATATTAAGAAGAATTTTTAATGAAACAGTAAACACAATGAACATATAATTCAACAAAACATAAAAGCTCCAATATTATTAAGCAAATAATACGAATACTCTCAAAGTATTAGGGTTACAAAGACCTTGAAGCTATGATAATTCGATGAATGACTCATTTTTTTGGTACATCCATCTCTATGCCCTAGGACCTCCTTTTATATACCAAGGAGTCCTAGACGGCTTACAATACTTTCCTAAGTATATCAAATCTTTTAAACAAATAAGTTATACATATCTTTTACACAAATAACTCATATAAATCACATAAGCAGTACTAACTAACTCAGCAGTACTAACTTCTTCACTAGCAGCATTAACTCCTTCAGCAGCATTAACTTTGTACTAACAGTAGCAACTTTTGTACTAGCAGTAGTAACTTTACACTAGCAGTACTAACTGTGTACTAGCAGTAGTAAACACTTAGCATTTTTTTCTTTGAAGTTCTTGAGCAGTACTAACACAACTGAGCAGCATTAACTCTGATATGAGCAGCAGTAATACTAGCAACATTAAGAAGGCTTTTAATCCCAACAAATAATGTAGTTGAAAATATAAAGTGACACAAATATAATAAGAGAATACTTGAGGGACCATTCTTGCCAAAATGGCAAACTATTATTTAACATATAGAATTTCCTCAACACCAAAAAGTCCAGACACTTCTAGCGTCCTTGTGTGTGTTCTAGTGGGACAAAAGAAAGAAGAAAAGAAAGGGAGAACAAAAAAGCTAGATGATCAATTAGTGGAAGATTAAGGTTCCTATTCAATAGTTAAGTGCATAACAATAATCCCACAAGTAAGTAACCTCATATCCTAAGTTTAATTGTGAATTGAGAAGTTAGGGTTCATATACCAAATTAGGGGTTTTGGGTAAAGATGGTTCTAAAGTTAAGATATGGTGTTATAGTAATCATGTGTTAAGTGGTATTGAATAAAGTTAGTAAATTTGGGGCTTTTCATCATATGATGAAGGTATGATCACATGATGATTAAGAATGATGAAGAATACGTTAATAGTTATTGTATTATTGTATGTAATATTGTTTGGTGATGATTATGGTTAGGAACAATGTAAGGAAGATGGAGATGATGTTCTTGGTAGTAGCATGGAAGTCAAGGTAAGTAACTATGATTAATATGTGATTAATATGGATGTCCTCTATAGGATCTAGCTCATCTAGGATATCATAATCATGATCCAGCGGAATAACAAATAATACAATCATAATTAAGAACAAGGTGTTACTACTAAACATTAAGCCTTTCATTGTATTTGATAAGGATACAAAGGCTTACTATACTACTAAGCTACTAATAAGCTAGCTACTAAAGCTAGGGGTCTTACAAAGATTTGACACCTAGAGTACACACACACACACCTTTAGGTTTACATTGTGAATTTAATGAATGATAAACCTAGACGCCTACCCCTCTTTATATACTAGAGGGGATACGGTTTACAAGACAAGATAAGATCAAATAAAATTAGGAAACTATAAATCAGCATGAAATACTATTTGACTAATCTTCAATCGGCATTAATGTTGATCTTTATCTTTTAGCTGAGCATTAAATATTGTTTGACTAATCTTCAATCAACATTAATGTTATTCCAACTTTGTCTTGTAGGTCCTCCATCTTTAATATGTTTTGTCATAATCAACTCAAAGTATAATTCCTAACAATCTTCTCTTAGTTGATAATGACAAAACCAATAAGTACAAGCTTCCCCTGAAGCTAATATAGATGAAGAACTTCTCCTGAATCCATACACTCTTCCCCTTTTTGTCATAATCAAATAGGAGTGCATGTAGATGGTAAATAAACAATAAGCTTTCCCTTAACATGTTTACCATCTCTTGAATCATAGACTTAGTAGGCTCTAAGCAGCAAATTATCAATGATGAAGAAAAACGAATAATACGAATTTGTTGAAGAAGTTGAATTTCCCAAACTTGTGTCTTATATCCTGTTTATCCACATGACGTCGAGTCTCATACCTGCTATGTATAAGTAGACCTATGTCTCTTGACAAAATCCTCATTCCTCTATTAAATGAGACACTGAGCACAATAACGTAACTCCTTAAAGTGATAGCAAATGTACGTAGTAAGCATCATAAGGTAGATCGTACACCTTTGCTAGATTCATCAAGTCTTCGTCACCGCCTTATAATCACGAACAAGTTATCTTAAAGGTGACCACTCCTTTAAGATATGATAAGAACACAAAACCTGTGAAAATCAACTACAACATCAAATAAGTAATAATCAAATGTCTTCTTCAAATAATCTCCAAAACGAGCCATAAACATCATCATCGTTCAAGATCCAAACGCGTCCAAAACCCAAAATGTGTGTGTCATCCGATATCGGCCAACGCTAGCGGTACAAACTAGCTATATCGGACAAAGCTACCCGTACAAACCAAAACTGTCATTAGTGACCATATTTCTGTCTCAAATCTGTCACTAAAGCTGTCACTGACTGTTGCTGAGTGGTTGCAAAACTGTCACTGATCTGCACTTTCTTCAACCAGCACAAACGACCAGTAGGAATGTAACACAACCAATAGAAACCGTTTGAAGAGCCAGCACAAATCGTGAACTACCAGCAGTAACCGACATACAACCAGGAGTAACCACGAGCGACCAGTAGTAACAATGAGCAACCAGTAGGAACACCATATACCCAGCAGGAAACGAAACAACGAGTGTACATGGCAGTACTAAACCCGAAGCAGCAGAACGAATAGTATAACACATCATAACCACGTCAACAATCAGCGGCACTTTGGAATATGACATGAGCCCATAGTGAATAGCCCAATGACGAATATAAACTCATGAAGCAGAATAAATCATGTCCTAATAATCAGGGATTCATAATATCAAAAATTTATGGAAATAAAATCCTATTCCTTAAATTTAGTATCAAGACCCCAACTACTTTCAAAAATCACAGACTTTTCCAAACGACAATAACGCCATGACGTATTAAATCCCATGGCATCCGTATTCCATATATACATCATGAAATCTCCAACCCAGCTGTATCATCATCAAAACTAATCTGCTCATGTACCATTCAAATAATATCATATATAAAAACCTGTTGTACCTTTGAATATTTGTGAAGATGTCATTATATGACCACCAACAATCTTCCTGCTGCTATATCATGCCCAGATCATCGACCAGAAACATGTATCATTATGTTACACAAACCAGAAAAACCAAAACCTATATCTAGTTCCTGCTGCCCTTTCATAGCCTGATGCTGCTTCTACTAAGGTTTATAAAAACCCTAATCTTTTCATTTTTGTGGTTCAAGCAACAATAAACAATACGAACACGCCATAATCCGAACACAAACAGATCCAAACATACATAATCTCTTCTTTTTCTGAAATAGTGCTTACAAAACATGCTTATTACATCTCAGTTATGGATCATTGTTGGTCCCAGACCTACCTCCCCATAACCGCCCATTGATCCATCTCAGATCAAATCACAACAATAATAATAGGGTTTGAAAAATGAGCTATTATTACCAGAGACAAACAAAAATTTGTATCTCAGCTAGAGTTCATCACGTTGATCCCAGATCACACTCCCCATAGCCAGTTGAAATAATAATGGGGTTTGGTCCCAGACCAACATGCGGCATTATTATGTTATGCAATAAACAGCTTATGAAGAACAAAATCAAATCAAGCAGAGATAAATTTGATCGAACCATATCATTTTCAGAATTAGGGTTTTGTGGCCTTCAAGAACATCATGGACAGCAACACGACACCTTGTAGATCCTAGATCGAGAGCCACGAGGCTCTGATACCACATGTTGATCCACGATCTAGCTCATATAAGATATCATAACCATGATCCAGCGGAATAACAAATAATATAATCATAATTAAGAAAAAGGTGTTACTACTAAACATTAAGCCTTTCATTGTATTTGATCAGGATACAAAGGCTTACTATACTACTAAGCTACTAATAAGCTAGCTACCAAAGCTAGACGTCTTACAAAGACTTGACGCCTAGAGTACACACACCTTTAAGTTTACATTGTGAATTTAATGAATGATAAACCTAGACGCCTACCTCTCTTTATATACTAGAGAGGCTAGGGTTTACAAGACTTCCTGTAGAAAATAAGTATAAAATATTTAGTCTTGTAGGTCCTTCATCTTTTATATCTTTTGTCATATCAATTCAAAGTATAATTCCCAACGATGGTGCTCAGCTTTTCCTGTTGTAATAAGAAACAATCAATTTCATAGCAAAACAAAGCCAAAACCTTTGGCAATTTAAATAAATTTTTGGCCCATTTGACTAATTTGATGGAAGAGCTTCCTTAACATGGGAATGAAGGCTAAAATTTGTTATGTTTCTTTATTCTTTAACATGTGGAGTATAGATAACTGATCATATTAGTAATTAGATTTACAATATGTATAGCCAACAGTAACTCTCATGTAAATAAATAATGCTCATTCAATACTATGTGCAACGTTAGAAAGAGTTAAGTTTGTAATCATTGTTGCCATCGTAGAACATGGTTTTTGCATCATGTAGATTTTCGATTAGTTTTTATTCACTTTTGAAGCCTTATGATTATGTTCAAACTAAATATCACACGATCAACTAATTTTCGGGACATAACATACCAATAAATATGATCAAAATAGTTTAAAAGTTTCACATACTTTGTACATTGGAGTAGCAGCATTCGAGATCATAACCATCCTCCACAACTGCCCCAACGTCGTGTTCTTCCTCATCGTCCTCAAAAAGTGGATCCAAAACCAATACTGGACTACATTGCTCCTTATCCTCTTCTTCCAAATGAATTTGTCGAGATTCGACACCTTCATAGTCTTCTTTTTTCTAAATAAACAACCAAATTGCAAGCCTTTTAATATTTTAAGGCACATTTTGACACTTTAAAAAAAACCTTAATTTATTGTCTTCTTAAATTAGACAAAGCTACCTAAGGTGAATCTTAAAAAGTTGATTATTGACTCTTCTTATACATGTGATAGCTAGTTAGCTAAAATGATATGTTGTTACCTTTTCCTACTCGATCTTGCCACTCATCTAATGGTTCTCAGTCACACCAAAAGGATTTCCTAACTTAATATGAACCTATTTGGACCCAATACATATTAAATCAGAAAGTCTGTTACTTGCGGAATTTAACAGAGATTATCTTATTAAGCATGTTTAGCATCGGATTCGGTAACAATAGTATTATATGACCCACTTTTAATAAGTATCTACTTATTACAGCTTCATCAATTCGGTATCTTTGTGTCTATAGTCGGAAGAAGCGATTATTGTTTGAATCTTCAAATTATCATCAACTATGAGTATGGATTTAGTGTTTATTAGATCTGAAAATTTTTGTGTGTGTTGAGAGGTTTTAGGTATGTCAATATGATGACTCATTCAGGGGTTGGGGGGGTTTGGTAACACGTGTTCAGGCTTAGGTATATCGGAGAAGCAAAGATGTGGAGTGTGTTTTTTAATATTAAATTGAGAGTATGAGAGAGTGAGAGTATGAGAGTATGGGAGGACAGAGAAACTGAGAGTATGTGAGAGTGCTGAGTGTGGATGGATACCGGGTTAAAAAATCCGACATGCAAACACATCCCAATAATTGTAGGCTTAGGTATATCGGAGAAGCAAAGATGGAAGTGGAGTGTGTTTTTTAATATTAAATCGAGAGTATGAGAGAGTGAGAGTATGAGAGTATGGGAGGACAAAGAAACTTAGAGTATGTGAGAGTGTTGAGTGTGGATGGATACCGGGTTAAAAAATCCGACATGCAAACACATCCCAATAATTGTATATATTGGATAATACTATATATATTTGTTTTAGATAATTTTGTATTTAAATTATGACATAAGCAATGTGAAACTAAACACCTTAATAAGCGCCTTTATGTAAAAGTACAAAATAAGCGCCTTTATGTTAGTCATGTTGTTTTTAATGTAATAAACACAACCAAATGTTTACGTAGTCAATTAGTATTACAATTAGTTCAAGCTGCAGTTAACATCCAACAATTGGATATAATTAAGTGATATGATCAATTCCACAATAATGCATGGATAAACAATATACTATACGTCCATACTGTACGTCATGCATAGTAGGTTTAGTTATTTATTAATCATCAACTAGTCTATACTTCTATATATATATTTATACTACGTTATAAAGCATTTAGGACATTATATATTTATACAAACTCTAAAAATTCAGACTTTTGACCTTTTTTTTTATAGAAATATTCCTTTTTAATAAAAAAACATATCCATCTCATTTATGTAACAACCTTAACATTTTTTAAGTGACATGTGTCACTTCTTAATTAAAAAACCATTTTTATTTTTAAATTGAAATATCTTTTTATCTATTTATTTTTTTATGATATAATTTTACCATATTTTCTAAAATTTTGTGATCTTTAATTCAACATTCATTTTGATATATTTTTATTAATTTTTAGTTTTTCTTATTTTTAGTGCCCCGAAACCGCTGCTTTGCGCGAGTAACATACTATTCTGTTAACGTGTATTATATGTAACTTAATTATAATATAGAAACCTGTCAATACATGCGGTATTCTTTCTTTGTGTGTGTGTGTGTGCATCAAGTTTTTCAAAATGGCAGTTATTAAATTGACAAACAAATATGATTTGTGGACATGCTCTTTTAACTTACAAATATCACTCGACTATCTATATATGTTACAATATAATAAATTACGATATTATTTAAAATATTTATGTTGCTTATATCATATATGAATGCATGTATTTACAACAAATTAATTCATCTTAATCAAGCTTGATGGAGTCAGAGTTGCATAAGAGCCATAACCTTTGTCCATATACTGTGCACCGTGGACACGATGCCTAGTATTAAACGGACTGCACGAGCCGTAAGCAAATCCCCATCCAAGCTGCGACGCGTCGTTAGCCTCCATTTCAGCCAACACCTTATAGAATTAAGTGATATGATCAATTCCACAATAATGCATGCATAAACAATATACTATGTCAATACTCAATACTATACGTCATGTATAGTAGGTTTAGTTACTTATTAATCATCAACTAGTTCTGTTAACATGTATTATATGTAACTTAATTATAATACAGAAACCTGTCACAACATGCGGTATTCTTTTTTAGCAAGAACAAAGTTTCAACTGGATTAAAGTGAACACAAATTATGATTTGTGACACAACTTATTTTAACTTACAAATAAAGCATCTACATATGTTATAATATATATGCGATGATTTTTAACTATTTAATCAAGCTTGATGGATTTAGAGTTGCATAAGAGCCATAACCTTTCCCCATATACTGTGCACCATGTACACGATGCCTAGTATTAAACGGACTGCACGAGCCATAAGCAAATCCCCATCCAAGCTGTGGTGCGTCGTTAGCCTCCATCTCAGCCAACACCTTATAGAACAAATCTACATCACATGGAAGGGATAGCGGGCCATTGCTATTGTGGCCATATTCAGTTTTCGCGTCTTCAAGTAGCATAGTAAATAAAGGATGATTAGCATACTTTGTAACACCCCACTCGAAAACGGGTCAAATGTCACACTTATGGCATCAAAACAAACGCAAGCGGAAGACTTTATTCATAATATGGTTCAACAACGTTCACCAAGAAAACTAAGGAAATAAATTGTCAAATACATCATGACTTCCAAACGAAATTAATTCAAATATCCAAAGTCTAAGCGAAAGACAAATTAAACTTCAACTTCTAAATGAATTTAAAAGACATGGGAAAGCTATCATCAAGTCGGTCCACTAAGAGCTCCTAAGCACTCTTCACTCATACCCACCTTCTCTCTTATTACCTGTCGCGGAGAAAAGAAAATGTGGCTGAGCTAAAAAGCTCAGTGAACAGATATGAACAGATATATAAACAAACGGATAGATCAAATATGCAAGGTAAACGAAATGGAACCACCATAAGCCGGTAGCAGAGATACCATATATCACAAGAACTGAATGAAACAGATAGTCAAACAAAACATATAGAAATGCCCACCGAGCTCGAAACAAATGTCAAAAGCATGCCACATGCTTAGACCCTTCAATCAAATACCTATCATATCATATCAAATTGTACATGGGAGCTGCAGCTCTAAATGTACCCTACAAATGTGCAATGGGGTGTTGGCACCACACTAAGCCATGCACCAAAATGAAACGAAACGAAGTACCTAGGATGCATCCATACGCTCCCTACAAATTAAATCATATATGGCCAAGTGCATAATAAAGCTCACAAAACAAAAGGGAACGCCGTGGACAGATCACACCGCCACAGATAGTGTCACGCTATTGGTGCCTTAATGACGTGGCCATGGTACCTCCAAGGCTGGTTAGCTCGGGCATCAGAACAAAATAAAGGGTTCATATAGCATATCGAAATGAAACATATTATGTCCAAAGAAGAGCATGTCTAAACAAAACGGATAAATTCATATCATGGCAATATCAAATGAAGCATGTATCAAACGAATTCAAAGGGCTCATCGAAGTTATCAAATAAGGTTGGAACAAATAACGAATCATAGGATGGGAAACATAAATAGGGATTTCAGCGAGGCAAATAAATACGGAGCAAAATTCATGAGAATCCTTAAAAGAGAGATAAAATATTTGTACGAACAATTACGAATCGAAAGAAGTATAAAGAGTCATCCGAGAATAAACATAATGATGATCAAAAGAACGGAGATATAAAAGAATCTGAACGAATAATCAAACGAACGAAACAAGTGATATATCATAGCAATAGTAAAGAGAAAAGGGTGAGGAATATCTGTACGAACAATTAAAGCTTAAAGAGAGAGTAGATATATCCGTACCTTAACCAACCATGACGTTTAATCAAAGTGTACACTTACTTCCTCGTCAAAAGATCTACAAATAACAAAATACTAATTACTACTTGGATTACTATTACCTCTTCATCACTTCATTCGATATTTATATTTACATAGTTTTAG
>BQNB010116113.1:0-21424 GCA_026074375.1 Tanacetum coccineum
CATGTTATGACTATATCATTGTATGAATACTCATATGATTCCTTTTGATGTTATGACAGAATCATGGCACCTAAGAAAGCTCCAACTCTGACCGAAGCCAATATCAACCATCTAATTCAAGAACGTATCGATGAGGCCATTGCTGCTGAAAGGGAAAGAGTCTGAAGAGAAAATAACCCTGAGGTCACTCCTCCAGCTGCAACTCCCGCTCCAGCTACAAATCCAGCTACAAATCCAGCTCCAGGTTCAGCCGCAGGCCTAACCGCAGGAACTGCTACCCGAGAATGCACCTTCGCAGGATTCCTGAAATGCAACCCTACTAGTTTCCATGGTAATAAAGGAGTCGTAGGTTTAAGTCAATGGATTGAAAAATCTAAAAGTGTTTTCGATATTAGTAAATGTGCCGAGGGAAATAAAGTCATATTTGCCGCTGCAACCCTCCAAGACTCGGCCCTCACATGGTGGAATAATCAAGTTGCCTCTATGGGACGTGCAGTTGCCAATAGCAAGTCTTGGACATAAATGAAGGCCATAATGATGGAGGAATTCTATCCTCCCGAAGAAATCCAAAGAATGGAGCACGAGTTATAGAACTTGAAGGTTAAGGATTACAATATCACTGCTTATACCACTCGTTTCAATGAAATAATCTTGTTATGCCCTGAAATGGTTCCTACGGAAAAAAGAAAGCGGAGGCATACATACGAGGGTTATCTGATAATATCTAAGGGGAAGTGACTTCATCCTTCCCTACTACTTTAAGCAGATTTATTAGGATGGCTCATAAACTAATGGAACAGAAACGCAAGTCTAAGATGGATACAGAGGCCGAGGCGAAGAAGCGAAAGTGGGAAAGTTTTCAACCTGAAGGTAATAGTGGTGGCAATCGGAACAATCAACGCAATCAAAGGAATAACAATCGAGGCAATTGGCGAGACAACAACCGTCAATATCAGTCAGATCACCAAAGACAAGGCAATGCGAGAGCCATGACCGATGCCCGGAATAATGAGATTGATCAAGGAGGATCAGCCCCAAAATGTAATCGCTGTAGAGTTTATCACTTTGGGAACTGTCCGGCAAAATGCAATAAGTGTGGAAAAATTAGACATAAGGACAATGACTGTAGGGGAAAAGGAGTGGCAACCGGTGCACACACCCAATCAATTCGAGCTTGTTTTGAGTGTGGAGACAGGAACCACACCAAAGATCGATGCCCAAAACGAAACAACCAGAAGGAAGGAAATGCTACGGGTCGTGCCTACGCAATCAAAGATGTAGACAAGGCTCAAGGACTAAATGTTGTCACTGGTATGTTCCTGGTTAACAATCGTTATGCTAGCGTACTGTTTGATTCTGGTTTTGATATGAGTTTTGTAAACACTAGCTTTAGTCACATGATAGACATTTAACCAATTAAACTAAATACCAGTTATGAGGTCGAACTCGCTGATGGAAAAATTTCTAGTACGAATACAATTTTAAGATGTTGTGTCATGAATTTAGTTGATCATCTATTCGAGATTGACCTAATGCCAATTGAGCTTGGTTCATTTGATGTGATAGTCGGGATGGATTGGTTAGTAAGGAATGATGCAGTTATTATATGTGGTAAGAAGGAGGTTCATGTACCCTATAAAAATAAGACGCTAGTAGTTAAGGGTGATCGAGGAGCATCACAATTAAAGGTGATATCCTGTATCAAGGCAAGGAAATATATAGAGAGGGGATGTCATTTGTTCCTAGCTCAGGTGACCGAGAAGGAGCTGACATGTAAACGTGTTGAGGACGTGCCTGTGATTTGTGACTTTCCTGAAGTTTTTCCTGATGACTTGCCAGGGCTTCCACCCCATCGCTAAGTGGAATTCAAAATTGATCTAGTGCCTGGAGCCACACCTGTTGCCCGAGCACCGTATCGTTTAGCCCCATTAGAAATGAAGGAGTTGTCGAACCAACTACAAGAGTTGTTGGAGAAAGGTTCATACGCCCAAGCTCTTCACCTTGGGGAGCTCCTGTATTATTCATAAAGAAGAAAGATGGAACATTCCGTATGTGTATAGATTACCGCGAACTCAACAAGCTGACAATCAAGAACCGTTATCCTCTCCCAAGGATTGATGACTTGTTTGACCAACTAGAAGGTTCAAGCGTGTATTCCAAAATCGACTTGCGATCCGGATATCATCAGCTTCGTATACGATGAGCGGGACTTTCCATTCTCTGTGTCTAGACTAGATTGGTCATTACGAGTTCCAAGTGATGAGTTTCAGGTTGCCCACGCACGACGTGTTTATGGACCTAATGAATCGTGTATGCAAGCCTTATCTTGATAAATTTGTGATCGTGTTCCTTGATGATATACTTATCTACTCCAAGAATAAAGAAGAGCATGAAGAACATCTGAAGATTATCTTACATCTACTCAAGGAGGAAAAATTGTACGCAAAATTCTCAAAATGTGGCTTTTGGTTAGATTCTGTGCAATTCCTTGGTCATGTGATTGATAGTAGAGGAGTTCATGTTAACCCCGCAAAGATTGAGGCTATTAAAAATTAGGTTGCACCAACAACGCCAACTGAAGTGAGGCAATTCTTAGGGCTGGCTGGGTATTATCAGAGATTCATTAAAGGTTTCTCTTTGATCGCTAAGCCACTTACCAAGTTAACCCAGAAAATCAAGAAATATGAATGGGGCAAAGAAGAAGAGGAAGCGTTTCAAATGTTAAAGCAGAAACTATGTAGTGCGCCTATTCTAGCGTTGTCCGACGGAACTGAAGACTTTGTTGTGTATTACGATGCATCACTGAAAGGTTACGGAGTAGTTTTAATGCAACGAGAAAAGGTTATTGCGTATGCTTCCCGGCAATTAAAGACGCATGAAGAAAATTATATGACGCACGACTTAGAATTGGGTGTAGTAGTTTTTGCGCTTCGACTTTGGAGGCATTATTTGTATGGTACAAAGTGTGTTGTGTACACGGATCATAAAAGCCTACAGTACATTCTCGATCAAAAAGAACTTAATATGAGGCAACGTCGATGGATCGAGCTCTTGAGTGATTATGATTGCGAGATCCGATATCATCCCGGTAAGGCCAAGATAGTGGCCGATGCGTTGAGCTGGTAAGAAAGGGAAAAACCATTGAGGGTTATAGCATTAGTTATGACGGTTCACACTGACTTACCACAAAGAATACTTAATGCTCCAACAGAAGCAATGAGGAAAGAGAATGTTGAAGCGGAGAAACTGGGAAGACTACTTAAGCCAATATTCGAAATTCTCTCTGATGGGATTTGATACTTTGATAAGCGGGTATGGCTGCCGTTATATGGAGGATTAAGAGAATTGATCATGCACGAATTGCACAAGTCTAAATATTCGATTCACCCGGGGTCTGAGAAGATGTATCAAGACTTGAAGAAACTCTATTGGTGGCCGAATATAAAAGCTAAAATTGCCACCTACGTTAGTAAGTGCTTGACGTGCACCAAGGTAAAGGCAGAACACCAGAAACCATCCGGTTTGCTCCAACAACCTAAAATCCCTAAGTGGAAATAGGAGAAAATAACCATGGATTTCGTTACGGGTCTCCTGAGGACCCCAAGTGGTCATGACTTGATCTAGGTTATCGTAGATCTATTAACTAAGTCGGCTTACTTTCTATCGATGAAGAAGACCGATAGTATGGAAAAATTAACCCAATTATACTTAAAGGAAATCGTGTGTAGGCATGGAGTGCCTGTGTCAATAATATCCGATCGAGATAGTCGTTTTGCATCAGGTTTCTGGGGATCACTTCAAAAGGCCTTGGGAACCAAGATAAATATGAGCATGGCTTACCACTCGGAGACGGATGGTCAGAGTGAAAGAACAATCCAGACTTTAGAAGATATGTTGCGAGCATGTGTAATTGACTTTGGTAGTAGCTGGGATCGACATTTGCCCTAGTCGAGTTTTCCTATAATAATAGTTACCATGCGAGCATCAAGGCTGCTCCATTTGAAGCACTTTATGGGCAGAAGTATAGATCGCCTAATTGTTGGAGTGAAGTCGGTGAGAGTCAACTAACAAGACCAGAATTAATCTGAGAAACGACGGAAAAGATTGTCCAAATCAAGAATCGCCTACTGACTGCTCATAGTCAACAAAAGAGTTATGCGGATGTTCGACGTAAGCCAATGGAGTTTGATGTGGGAGACATGGTAATGTTAAAGGTATCACCTTGGAAAGGCGTGATTCGTTTTGGTAACCGTGGTAAGTTGAGTCCACGGTATATAGGGACTTTCAAGATTATTGATAGAATTGGTCCAGTGGCATATAAGTTGGAGTTACCCGATGGACTCTGTGGAATTCATAACACATTCCATGTTTCTAATCTAAAGAAATGTTTGGCGGATGAGAATCTGATTATCCCACTTGAAGAATTTCAACTTGATGACAAATTACACTTCATCGAAGAGCCGGTGGAAGTTATGGATCGTGAAGTGAAACAACTCAAACAATGCCGGATTCCCATAGTTAAGGTTCAATGGAATTCGCGACGAGGTCCAGAATTCACATGGGAAAGAGAAGATTACTTCAAGAGCAAGTATCCTCATCTTTTCTCGAACAAGAATAAGGTGAGTATGAGGAATCGAGCACCGGGACGACGCTCCCGTAAGGTAGAGAGGATGTAAAACCCTGTATTTAAGGTCACTACTTATTCCGAACTTATAATTATTCTCTAAGATATATATAATTCATTTTATAATTTTAGCCAATTTTTATTAAAATTGTCGTTTTAGTTATTCGTAATCCATGTTTAGAATTATTATTCGTCTTAAATCCTACGTAATTTAAATTTTCAGAAAAGTATCCCAATTTATGTAGAACTATTTTTATCTTGTTCGTTTTTACTTCGTGGTCCCGCCTTAACTCTCGTAATATTTTACTTTAATGCCCGTTAACCTCAAAACTACCCACCTATCTTAAAAGTTATACCCTAAATGTTAAAGTTATAAGTTACAAAAACAAATTTTTGTCATCACCACCTCATGGGTGGCGTGGCATGAAGAGAAGGAAAGACTAGGACATTTGTCCTAGTCAAATGCATGTATTGCATGCTTAATTTTTATAAAACCTAACATTTCTCTCACACTTACACATAGTCCATAAAATTTTCATCTACCTCTCCCTTTGGTCTCTCCCTTGCCGTCCCATACCACCAACCAAAACAACAAATCCATAAAAATTTTCCTAGCTAAATTCTACACTAGTTAGACCACCATTGTTAGTACTATCTTCTTGATCCTTAAACACTATCTAAAAACCATCATTCTTGAACTTTAGAGGCTAATTTAAGGGAATCATTTGAAGGGTTCATTCTTGGAGTTTGGAGGATGTTGTAGTTGTTGATTAGTGGTTTTGTGTTGGGTCAAAAACTTGGTGAAATATGGTGCAATGATGGTGTGAAATTATTGGTGTCACTCTTATTATTTTTGTAAGTCTTTCTTTAGATTTCCTTTAATTTCTTTTACAAGAGTACTATGATTTGATTACCTACGGTAAAATATGCATTTTTATGATTATAAGATGTGTGACAACATGGTATGGCATTCTATGCAATCTTGGTGAGGTCAAATCAATGAGAGTGAGTGTTGATAAAGTGGTATTTTGGGGACTGTTTTAAGTCAGCAGATTGTTGGTCTTAGTACGAATTATTTTTAGCTTGTGGCCTACCGGACAATTCATATTTTAGGTAGATAAACATTTTTAGATTATTTGGTGAGTTGGATGGACCCGTATCTCCTCCGGATGAGTGAGATATGTCCGATTTACCGAAACTAGTCGAATCTGGACAACTGTTTGGAAAATAAGTATAAGTCTATATTTTTACACTAAAATGTTGAAATAAAAAGTTGATCCCTGTAGTAGACACATAAATCTAACACCTCCATTTGGCCTCACTTTAATTACTATCATAGATTGGGATTTATGGCCCTTTCCGTGAAGGATTAAAATTCAGGAAATAATCTGATTTGGATGGTCAAGGGTAAAATAGTCTTTTACTATGGTTATGAAACTTTTAGAGGATGGGCCTTATATTTTGAAACTAGACTCAAAGATATTTCCAGTAGTGAAAGCCTCATACTTATATCATTTACGGATTAAGAGTTATGGGTCCATGAAGTCGGGTTAAATTCAGAATTTGAAATTTTACGTCTAGTCTTGAAATCTAAAAACGTATGGGTACACATTGGTAAATAAGAATTAAAGGTTGAAACTTAGTAGATGTTTTATTACCTATAAGGTCAGATTATAAATCATATTTGGAGTAAAAATGATTTGAGAAAGACATAATGCAATGACATTGCTTGATTTTTAGACACACATCTCATGAACACCTAATTATTTTTACGTATCGATTAGCATATTTTCTTTGAAGTTCATGAGCAGCACTAAATCCAGCTGAGCAGCATTAACACAAACATGAGCAGCAATAATTCAAACAACATCAAGAAGACTTTTAATCCCAACAATCCTCCCCTAAACTTGATATTCTTCTTCAAATCATCAAGTTTCTTCATTTAAAGCTTCATCAACACCAGGAGGATGCTTCCAAATACTTCTTTACTTCTTAAGCTGTTTTATGATAAATTTAAGAAGCTGGTTAGCCATTTTACTTTCATAGTCAGTCATAAGCTTCTTTTCCAACATCATTGAAAGTGTAAGTGATGCAAGGGGATACTTCTTCTCTACCAACATATAAATCTGCACATGTTGCATCATCAAGGAATGTACTCTACAGGAGTCATACAGCTTCCAATTCAACACTTTGTAATCTTGTTGATTCATCCATACTTTATCTTCTACATGTGATTCAAACATTGTTTTCAAATCACCCCATAACAACAAATCTAAGTCTTCTACTGGTCTTGTTGACTCATATTTAGCCTTTACCAATTTGTACAAATCTTCCCTGTCAAAACTTTTAAGCATTTGACTAAAGAACATGTACATTTGAGACTTTCCATCAGCTCTCATTATTTGATAATAGCTTTTTTTTCCTTCTTTATAAATCTTCTAGTCAACAATCGTTGGAGACTTAACAACCAAAGGTATAGCATTAATTGCTACTTCATCTTCATCTGGAATGATTTTCATTAACTGTTTAAGCTCTGCTGTTTCTTTGTTATCTTCTACCTTTTGCTTCTTTGTAATCTCTTGTACCAGTTCTGTTCCTGCTCTCTTTTCTTTGCCTTCCACCAACTTTGTTCTAAAGTCTTTAAATGTATTTACCCTTTTGAATGCTTTGTCAAACATCTATTGGATAGAATCAAACTCTTTCAACTTCAAATCTTTGAGCTTGTATCATTCCATGTTCTTTAGGTAAGTATACATTATCTTTCTCTGTTGAGCTTTTGTTGGTGGTTTGTTTCTTTTCTCTTCTGCTCTTTTAGCTGCAAAATGCTTTCTTCTTTTCTCTAAGAGTTGTTGAAATAATGTAGCCTTTTCTTCAATAGACAACTCTTCTTGTTCTTGTGCTTGCATTCTTTAAGCCAAGCGATGATCAGCATCAATCTTTGCCTGTATATCATCCCATGTTTCAATAAGGCAATATTGGCTTCTTCTTCTTTTTTAGCTTTCTCTCTTGCAAGTCTTTCTTCTTTATCAAAGTCAGCTTGTAAATTTAAAGCAGTGTCTTCATCAAGCCTGATTAGATCTTTCTTGTTCATAGGCTTCACAGGTTCTATCAATATCCCTTTACCTTTGTCTTGTGATTGTTGTGAAGATAGTTGTGAAGATATTGTTGTTGTAGATTCACTCAGCTCTTGTATAACAAACCCTTTCTTCTTAGGTTTTGTACTTTTCATTTCTTTAATTACTTGAGCCAAAGTAATATCATAAATAGTTGTAGCAAACACCTCTTCACCAGCGGAAACATTCACATCATGAACACTAACCAGGGCAATTTCTTCATCTGCATCAATAGCATCAATCCTCCCCTGTTTGGATGTATCATCCCCTAAACTTTCTTCATTATCAGAGGATTCTACCCTAGCAGTCAAACCAACTTTGTATAATCTCTTCAGCCTATGAGTTCTTGACCTATCTTTCGTTTCAAGCTTCTTGACCCTTATTTTCAAACTAGCAATCTCATTATGTTGAGTGGTCTTTGTCTTCTCCAAATCAAGAACTCGGTTTTGTAAAGTGGTACATAATGCCATCAATTCATCAAGTTTAAGTATATCCTCATCACTTTGAAGTATGTTACCTCTTACGAGCAGTGAATCATTGGAATGTTTAGATACACTCTCAAACCTAGTTTGAGCAATAGTATCCCCCATGGTTTCTTGGCACCAGGGACCATCACTTGAATTAGTTCCTTAAGAACTAGATTCATTAGGTATTGCCTTGGATTGGGTCTTATTTATATTACCACTGTCCTACTCTGCTTCTAAGCTAGAAGCAGTAGTGGCAGCCCTCACCAAACTATCACCCAACTCCTTATGGACAGCCTCATCTGCAACATTTTCAATAGGATCACTAGGCTGAGGTACCTGAGTGTCCTTTCTTTTAGGCTTCCTAGGTTGTTGTGTCTTTTGAGGTTGAGTAGATGGTTGAATAAAGGTGGGTGTGTGATGGGGATCAGTTGGAATTGCTGAACCTTCACCCAATTGTGATTGCTTTTGTACCACCATTGTTTGAAATAAAGGTGTTACTATACCAGAAAAACCTTTGCCTACCCTTCTCATATTTCTAAAAATCTTTTTAGTGTAAGAGGGTGCAATATATATTCTCTTATATTTTCTCTTATGAGTTGACAGGTCATCAAGTTGTTGGTCCAAAAATACTTGTACAAACCTTGGATTCATTAAAAATTCGCCAGACAAATTATCCAAGTTTCTAATCATACTATCAAAAATTAATTTTGAAAAATTAAATTTTTAGTTGAAGTAAGCAGACAATAGTAAAGCCATAGTACTAACTTAACTCATTCCAAGCAGTAGTCAATAGGACTTAGACACTGTAAAAGAGTATGAATAAGAAATTTCCATTGTGGGGTAAAGAATGGTTTATAAAAATTTAGTTTTTGTGAAAGTTTCTCATACCCCATCAATGCAAGCTGTTCAAAAATGGTAGAATTTAGGAAACTATCAACACCTTCCTCATCTACTAGTCGAAGATCTCTTCTAACAGATGATTCAATGATAATTATCTTCTTGCCATCTACTAGGGCATGTATTTGTGCTTCCCCATTGATAGTTTTGACCATAGGCATTAGTGCTAGAACTATTCAACACAAGAAATATATATAGTGGGATTAACGGTTAGTGCATACCTTATAGTGTATGCATTAAAAAAATCCACTATTTGTTCAAACCTATCAATCTCTGTGGGTTTAGACAAGAATGCAACACTATTATGAGTATCTACAAACTTTAGAGTCGCCATGTATGTTGGGTTCTGAGAATGGATGATAATATTGAGTTAGGGTTTGTAATTAGAGAGTATATGGAAGAATGAAATTGATTAAATGATTGATTGAAATATTTATGGAAAATATATTGATTGAAACCCTTAATCGAAGTATTTATAGAAAATACCCTCAACAGCATTAATATTCATCCAGCAGTAGTAACCCAGCAGTAGTAAGTTATGCCTAGCAGTATTAACTTTGAGTCACCGGTATTAACTCCAATTCCATTCCAAACAGCTTTTCCATCATTAATCTAACACTTTTCTTTGCTTTTCCTGCAAAATGTTAGTCCAAAAACCAAGAAAACACAAGCCATAGAAATTTTCACAATTATCACAGTATTAAGTATAACTAACAGTAGAAACTCAGCAGTATTAAGTATAGCCAGTAGTACTTAACAGCAGAAACCTTTAATGATATGAATAACAGTACTAATTCATACAAAACTCTACATAAACATAAAGAGATAAAAGATTTTAAAGATTTAGCATTCCAATACTAGCAATCAAATTGAAATCTACTTACATCAAAAGCTTTTGTAAAAAATCCTCATCATTCCTTGACAATATGATTTGACCATTTGAATCAATTTCTTTTCATTGCAATCTCTAATAAAATGATGTCTGATCTCTATATGCTTTTTATAATGAAAAACATGATTTTTAATTATGCAAATAATACTGTTATTGTCAATAAAGATCTTGGTATGCATAAAATTATACCCATAATCAAGTTGATGATTTCAGATCCAAAGCACTTGTCCACATCAACTTGAAGCAGCCATATATTCAGCTTCTGTTATGGAATTTGCAAGCACTGTCTGTTTCTTGTACTACCATGATATTAATTTACATTAAGGAATTGACAACCTCTTGTTGTAGACTTCCTATCCAAGCTTGCTCCAGCATAATAACTATCAGTGTATGCTACCAAATCAAAAGGAGAATCTTTTAGATACCAAAGACCTAATTTTAGTTGACCTTTTAAGTACCTAAAAATCCTTTTCATAGCATGAAGATGTGAAACCTTTGGATTGACTTGGTATCTAGCACAGGCACACACTGCAAATAGGATGTCAGGTCTTGAAGATGTAAGGTACATCAATGAACCAATCATTAACCTATACATATGAACATCCACTTCTTCACCATCTTCATCTTTGAGTAGAGGCTTTTGAGTTTCCATTGGTGTGCTTGCAGTCTTGACTTCTGTATACCCAAATTTCTTTAAAATTTCAGCAACATATTTATCTTGACTAATAAATATGCCATCCTTCTTTTGCTTCACTTGTAATCCCAAGAAGAATGTAAGTTCTCCCATAGAACTCATCTAAAATTTCTCATGCATCAACTTCTCAAATGCAATGCGTAGCCCCCTCTTGTAACCAAAGATGATATAATCCACATAAACTTGTACCAGCAAAATATCACCTTTGTGCCTTTTGATGAATAAGGTCTTGTCAAATTTCCCTCCTTGAAACCCATTGTCTAATAGATATGTTGACTAGGTTTCATACCAAGCTCTAGGAGCTTGATGTAGTCCATACAGTACTTTTTCAACCTTGTATACTCTATCAGGAAAGTTTGTGTTAGGATTATGAAAATCCATGTAAAAGACTCAGTCACCCCGTGTAATGTCTAGCATATGTTAGCTCGTAGCCTTAATATTAATCGTTTAATTATCGTATGACTTATGGTGTTGGGCCGGGTCTTTACCCACATGTTAGCCCATTCCATAGCCCACTTAGGGGCACAAAACTCATGTATTTATACCCCTTTCTAGCCATGGGAAGGGGTTGGTTGATCATTTCATAATACACACACATAAGGTGTAGTTTCTCTCACTAGAACTTACTTTCTCTCTCTACAAAGTAGGCCAACCCCTAGATCATTGATTGTGTTATGATATCTAATATCCTACAATTAGTATCAGAGCTCATGGGATGATTAGCTAGATTGTGTGTGCGTTTTCTTGGTTAATTTAGATCAAAAGTTTAATTTTTGAAGGTTTAAGGTCTTATTCTTGACACTCTTTGATTCTCACGTTTATGATGTTAAAGTTAGTGTTTTTATAGTTGTTATAGCCTTCTAGGATCAAGTTGTGCAAAAGAAACCAAGCAAAAATGTTCAAAAGGGTGATCTTTAGGTGTTTTTAGGTGAAAAAGTTCGTATTTTCTTGACTGCGCTTGATCCCTGCAAATTTCTCTGGTAATCGTATTGCCTTCCACTACCGCGTTTTGTTAGAAAAGGACACTTCATTTTGTCAATTTGTTAAGGACAACTGTACTGCGTTTTATCTTATTAAGAGCTGCATTTTGTCTCTTGTGTTTTGCTTCCTGCGTTTTGGTTTATCAAAGGTTGCGTTTTGGTTCTGCGTTTTGACTAATTGAAGACCTTACTTGCGTTTTACCTAGAAGAGACTCTGCCCATTTCAAAACTAGATTGTGTTTTGTCTCATGATTAGATTGCATTTTGTCTCAAGATTGGATTGCGTTTTGACTCAAAATTGGATTGCATTTTGTCTCAAGATTGGATTGCGTTTTGTCTCAAGACTTGATTGCGTGTTGTCTCAAGACTTCTTTCGTTTTGTCTACTTTTGAAGACCTTTACTGCGTTTTGGTAGACAAAAACTCTGGCAAAAATTTTCTTCATTACGTTAACTCATTTCAACCAAACCAAATCACAATTAAACAACATATCACCTAATCTAACAAACAATCATCACTTTTAACATACAATCACTAATCATTGTTCGATCAAATTAATCATTTCACAATCAATTAAAATGGCTAATATTTCGGAAGACATCCAATGTGCCAGTTCCGATACCCGACCATCTATGCTTGATAGGACTGTGTAGGATCCCTAGATCATTCCATAGATTAATCACAAGATCAATAGCACAAAAGATTAAACATTAAAGAACTTTTTGATTGAAAGAAATAATAGTGGCTACAATCCCTAAAGATGAAAATAAAAATGGAGTAGCTAACCTAAAAATGAAGAAAAGAATGGCTTTATATAGCCTTACAATGAGACCTAAAGAGGCCTTTGGGCTTTGATGGGCTTTTTCAATAAATGCCCAATTACATTAATATTACACGCTTAAACGAGCTAGACTTTTGTCTTGTATCTTCGAGTGACCGAAGCTTCTTTGTTCGGGTCCATTTATGTGATCCTAACAATCTCCCCCTAGATGAGGTCATGAGAAGTTGTTTGAAGCTCACTCGTGCTTGTCTCTTAGCCCCTCGTTAGTTGATTAATGGTACTCACTATGTGTGCTTTGGTAATTCAATCTTTAACATATACCTTGATCATGATCTCAGAACATGATTGTGATGACTTGATCTTGATCTTTTACTTTGTTTAACTTTACTTCTCTGAATTACTTTGTGATCATCGTTCACTTTGACTTTGCCATAAGCTGATCTTTAGTCCTCACATTGCTCATCATCCTGTTGAAATCTGGATAAGCTTTGAGATTGATGTATCTATTCTTCTAATTTCCATAACGTTAGCATTTGAAGAAAGACATTGGATTTTTAGAGATTGTGCGAATCTTTGTATGTAACTTTCTTGAATTATATTCAGATATGGAGTACGGATAGAGCATGTCTTGCATCGGATACTTTGAGTCGTCATTCGCTATGATAGAACAATTTAGTCACCAACAAAAACATTTTGTTATGAAAAATCCACTTAATGTGTTCTAGAAAAACATTTTGTGAACACACAAAGGTTTTATATTTGAAGGACCGAGTATAGACGATACTCAATCTGGTCGGTTACATTAACCTCTGATTCCATGAGGATCAATGACTACAGTATGAATAACTGCCCTTTGATCAGACATAATCAGTAAAAGAACCTTCTTGATAGGTTTTCCGGCACGTGACAAGCTAGTTCCTCTAATACCTAAGTATCAGATTCCCTAATGTTCGCCGTTCTCTAGACCAGATGTCCCCGAAGACTAACACACTATAAGTATTTCTACTAATAGAAATGGTAAAGAGTGAGTCAGTACATTACTCATCGCTGACTATACCGTACAATTCCTTTTTCATTCAGCGTTTAACTTCTAAATACAATTAAAGTACCGTATAAGGCCTTTGGCAAAAAATGATTTAATAACCATTCGATGGCTTATAAAATTTGTAATGGGCACAAACGTAAGTTTTAAAATCAGAAACTTCGATGAATGTTGTTGAAATAATATCCGAATATATGAGTGCCTTGGAAATCCAAACTTGTAGCCAGTACAATTATGAAATCCATTCACTAGTGGGCGTAGTCCGAAACCCAGGCATGAGCATTCATAACGGAATACCTGTTGGTACAACATCTCATCCCTCGCATATTCATAAGATCACTTTCAACGAACAATGAAACAAAAAAGATTCTTTGTCATTTATCAAGATACGTGTGTATAAAATAAACTTTTGGTACCTTTGACATTTTTGATCATATTAACACTTATGCACCCCCACACATTAGCGCGATAACAAAAGATGATTAGCACATGCTGGGATAGGACATAGCATTTGAATCAATCAAATCATATTTATCCGTTTTACATGTTAAGTCACATTTTCTCCCCCTATCAAAAGTATGAACTTGGAATGGTTTTTAGATCTAGAATGGACTAAAATGTAATCAATCTGCCCACTCAAAAGTATGAGGTGAGTGAAATAAGCAACAAATAACAATTGAGCAATTGAAACAAGACCATTAGAATACCAGACAGAATGAAACAAGCAATCTGGTCTTGAACTTGTAAAGCGGTTTTGGTCGTGTCATGCTTTCACAATAGAATCAGCAACAGTACGTCAATTTGACCTGCAACAACTGTTATATACATGATTCTCCCCACCTCAAGACATGACACCGTGTCAATGTATGATTTTGGTTAACCCTAACAATGGTTGATAAAACAAGTTGTTTTATGAAAAAATGGTTCGGTGCTTAGACAAACTTCTTGGTCTGTAAAAAATAATGCACTGAAACGTACACTAAATCTCTGGTAAGACCGAGGGATACATCTGAAATAACTGCAAGCCATTAAAAAAAAAAAAAACACAAAATATTCAAAGGATACAATGCATTAGCATTCAAAAATACAGATAACCCCTTGAACCAAGCCTTTCGATTCACTAAGATCTACAATCAGTGAACCTAGAGAATTCCATAATAACTTTTGGAAACTAAGAACTAACACACTCGGGTAAGTTATAAAGGCTCAACATTGGGTTCTTATGCCAGTTAAAGGACAGTTATCATACAACGCAAATGTCGTCGCAGTGGGTTTTCCACTGAGGCTTAACACTCACAACACCCTTTCCAGTTTGTCTCCCTAGCTATCTAGTATGTTTTCACACGAATGAATGATTTCCTGGTTGCTTTCCAAACCTTCTTAGTATGATTCACACTAGTTGTGGCATGGGGGGTTTTGTATTCACAGACTTCAAAGAACCGAATCACAAAACGATTATGATCAACAACATTTCAACTATCCTATTTGATTCTGCCTGCATCTCCTCTCCTCGCGATCACTTTTATTGGGCAAATACTGATGGGTTTCCAGTGTGGCTCTTTGCATAGGTTTGCGAGATTTCAGTGGCAGGTTTGGGTCTCGTAGACAAATTCACAGAAACATTAGTGACTTACTTGTTTTGTTGCACAGTGGTTCAGGTGTCTATTTGAAGTCCTGGGGGGTTCTTGAAAAGTAACTTGCTTTTTCTTAGGCAACGGGGTTGGTTTTACCCAGTTGGCTCTTTTTGGAGGTGGAATGTACTTTGAACTGTTTGTATACATCCCTGAAGCAAGTACTTTGGGTTTCTCAGAGGTTGTAGATCCACCACTCTTTTTGCCACGCAACTCAGTTTTCAGTTTGGCATTCTCAGCAGTTAAGGCATTAATCTTTTCAGTGTACGCAGTACGTGAGTGAGTATTCGCCTTTGATAGTTCATCATACCATCTTTTTGATACTCACGTTTTCTTACCTTAAGGCCATCTACTGAATCTAAGGTAGGTAATCATATCTTCAACTAAATTCTATCATTGACTCAGGCCTGTTGGTCACAACTACCTTCAGTGAACCTACATTCAACACCCTTACAAGATGCTGATCTGAGCTTCTAAATTCCCTGATAGTGTCATCTTCCTTTGAAGCTGTTGTCTTAACTTTGTTAAATTCAAATTGCATTGGAGGCACTAGAAGTTACTATGCACATGTTTATAGTTTTGAAATTAAGTGTAAACAAACATAAATCTGTTCGAGAAAGGCAAAAAAACGTTTTTCAGATTCAATAAATAGCTGTTTCTAGTTTTTGAAATCTTCAGCTTCAAGTTCAAGAAACTTAGTGATGGTTTCCCTAACGCAAGCAGAACTAAAACTCGCAAAGGCATATTTTTGAACTAGGGGCACACAATATCAGAAGTAAGCACAATAGAGCAGATAATCATTTTCTAAGCATCGCAATTAATCCATCAAGTTCTGATTAATAGATTTTTCATCTCTAAGGAACATTTCTTTGTTAATCAAACACATTGTTCATACTCCGCCTCCAATTCATCAAAATCTGTTCAATTCTTTTACCTCTTTGAAAAATGTATCACTAGCACTTGGATATGTTTTTTTGAAAATGGACGTAAAATGGTACCATTGTTTCACAAACTGTATTGCAAAAATCATAACCCATTCAGAAACATAGTCTGGTTTTTTGTTTGTTCTTTCTTTATGATACCTTCAAATGATGAAAAACAGCATTAACTTTTTGATGACTGTCCAAAACTTGACATTGGAGGTCGACTTTTTATGAACAAAAGGAGTAGCAGGTGTGGCTGGTTTACTAGCTTGACTAGCAATTTCGTTGGCAGAAAGCCAATACACCTGATCTCCAGATAGTTCCTTCTGAGGAACGAACATAAGGGCATTAAGCTTGGCATAGAAGTCGTTTGCGGGTCGAAGACATGCCTGTTTTTTCGTTCATCTTATTCAAGCTAACACTTGTGTGATACCAAGACCTCTCACTATCCCAAATACTAACAGGTTGGGTAATTGTGTATGCAAAAGGGTATCAGCATCATACAAAACATGGGGGGGGGTTGAGCACGCATGAGGCCATTAAACCTAGACCTGGGTTTGCAGTGCCTAAGATGTCCTTGTGCAATCAATATGGTTGCCTTTAGTATCTTATTTGAAAGCATGGAAATAGTTGGTGTCTGGATTTTAAATCTTTGCAATATATCTCTTGCAACTTTGTTAGCATTCTTTAAACAAACTATTTCATCTAGATAACTATCTGCTAGATCCTTTTTCTCAGATAAAATCTTTTCCTTTTCAGATTGTAAAAATGCAATTGATTTTTCTTTTCCTGAAAGAGTGGATTTAAAGCAAATCGTTTTCTTGCACAAGTTCAGACAGCGTTATGCTTATTAACGCTGAATCACTAGAGAGCTATGTTTATCCTGTCTAACTTTTGTTTTCAAGATCAAGTTTGAACCTTGTGGGTATCAGACGCAATATTTCTAGCTTACATTGAAGAAGCTCATTTTAGTTATAAGGTCTTCGATTTCCAAACATTTTTCTTGGTTAACCTTAGCATGTCGTCTATTAGGTTTGCAAGTCAGTTAAGATGGCAATCATAGAAACTTTATCATGTGTCAGCAATACCATCAGATGGAACATTTGGCATTCGGTGTCAAGAATATACTGATTAATAACGGGATCGTATTGTCATCATCTCAGGCTCAAGCATCGAGTCTAAATGTTCTTAAGCCTGGTGCAGTCTCCTGACCTCAACTGATAATCCACATTATCAAGATTTGATTGTCATTGGAGTGTACCTCATTGACTTGACTGTTGGTGGCACTGGTGGATGACAAGTTGGCCATGAAAGCGGCAGCAGCATTGGGGCCTTCATCCACGTCTGAATCATATGCATCCTCATGGTTGACTTCGAAGATATTTGTTGTAGTCATTGCCAGAGGTTGATCATATGTTTCTTCATTTGTTGCCTGAATAACATGTTTATAAATGATCTGATCTTAAGTGATTGTTGATTGGGTGATTATGTTAAGTTTTATGATTTTCGTAAATTTGAAAAAGTAGAAAGATGTTTTTGAGGGCCTAAATGACTCAGAATGGCTAAAAAAGACAGGGCACTTTCAAAAGAGAAGAGTCTTGCCGTTTGGGCCAGTTTCCGACTGGTATAAAAATTTCGGAACAATCCGACACAAAAATTATTTTTGCGGCAAATCAAGCAAAACGCAACTTAGCTTGATGTCAAAACGCAATGAATTGTCAAAACGCAACAAAGGTTTGTCAAAACGCAATGGATTGTCAAAACGCAACAAAGGTTTGTCAAAACGCAATGGATTGTCAAAACGCAACAAAGGTTTGTCAAAACGCAATGGATTGTCAAAACGCAACAAAGGTTGTCAAAACGCAATGGTTTGTCAAAACGCAATGCCTAGAAAATTTTGGCAGCGTGACGTTTAGTCAAAACGCAAGAGTGGTTCTTCAAAACGCAACCTGTATACAAAACGCAACACTATATGCTCAAAACGCAATGCTTTTTATCAAAACGCAATGCATAAAATTATTGCCGAGCATGACGTTTTAGTCAAAACGCAGTAGTATCTTGCAAAACTCAACCTGTATGCTCCAAAACGCAAATATGAAGATGCTCAAAAAACGCAACATGAAAATCCACTCAAAAACGCAATATGAGATGCTCAAAAAACGCAACAAGAAAAAATCTTCATGATATGTCACGCAAATTTTGTAAATCCACAAATAGTTTGGACCAATTCAATTCGAACCACAATTAAACGTACGCCCCTTTATTTTTTGTGAATTCTTTCGATCAAACCACACAAAAAAATCCGAACCCCATTTTTTTTTAAAAATTCGGTTAAAATAACACATCTAAACAATCACTTTTGGCTCTTGATACCAATTGTAGGATCCCTAGATCATTCCATAGATTAATCACAAGATCAATAGCACAAAAGATTAAACATTAAAAGAACTTTTTTTATTGAAAGAAATAATAGTGGCTACAATCCCTAAAAGATTAAAATAAAATGAAGTAGCTAACCTAAAAATGAAGAAAAGAATGGCTTTATATAGCCTTACAATAAGGCCTTTGGGCTTTGATGGGCTTTTTCAATAAATGCCCAATTAACATTAAATATTACAACGCTAAACGAGCTAGACTTTTGTCTTTTATCTTCGAGTGACCGAAGCTTCTTTGTTCGGGTCTAAATATTTGGATCCTAACAATCTCCCCCTAGATGAGGTCATAGAGAAGTTGTTAGAAGCTCACACGAACTTGTCTCTTATAGCTCGTTGTTGATTAGGGTATCTTCACTTGTTTGTGCCTTTGTAATTCAATCTTAAACACCTTGATCTGATCTTCAGAACATGATGTGATGACTTGATCTCGATCTTTGACTTGTATTAAGCTTACTTCTCTCTGAATTACTTTGTGCCTTCTTTCACTTTGACTTTGCCAGACGCTGATCTTAGTCTCACATGCTCATAATCTGTGGAATCTGGGAAAGCTTTGATGATGAATCATCTTCTAATTTCCATAACGTTTATCATTTGAAGAAGACATTGATTTTTCAAGATTGTACGAAGCTTTGTATGTAAACCTTCTGATTTCTTCAGATATTGAGTAAGATATGAGCATGTCTGCATCGGATAACTTTGAGTCGTTCATTCGCCTATGATAGAAAGAACAATTTAGTCACCAACAAAAAACATTTTGTTATTTAAAAAAATCCACTTAATGTGTCCTAGAAAAACATTTTGTGAACACACAAAGGTTTAATTTTTGAAAGGGACCGAGGATAGACGATACTCAATCTGGGTCGGCCTTACATTTAACCACTGATTCCGTAGGATCAATACAACAGTATGACTACTAGAACCTGTGGACAACAGAAATCATTAAATAAGAACCTTCTTGACAAAAGAACCTTCTTGACAGGTTTTCCGGCACGTGACAAGCTAGTTCCTCTAATACCTAAGTATCAGATTCCCTAATGTTCGCCGTTCTCTAGACCAGATGTCCGAAGACTAACACACTATAAGTATTTCTACTAATAGAATGGTAAAGAGTGAGTCAGTACAGTTACTATCTGCTGACTATACCGTATAATTCCTTTTTCAGCGTTTTACTTCTTAATACAATTAAGTACCGTAGAAGGCCTGTGGCAAAAATGATTTGAAAAACATTCGATGTGCTTATAAAATTTGTTTGGGGCACAAACGAAAGTTTAAATCAGAATGCTTCTGATGATGTTTTGAAATATATCCCGAAAGATATGAAGTGCCTTGGGAAATCCAAACTTGTACAAGTACATTTATGGAAATCCACTTCACTAGTGGGCGCAGTCCGAAGACCAGGCATGAGCATTCATACGAATACCCTGGTGGTACAACATCTCTTTCCTCAGCATTCCATAAGATCACTTTCACGAACATGAAACAAAAGATTCTTTGTCATTTATCAAGATACGTGTGTATAACACAAACTTTTGGTACCTTGACATTTTTGATCATATTAACACTTATGCTCCCCCTACACATGTGCGTCGATAATCGAAAGATGTTTAGCACATGCATGGATAGGACTTAGCATTTTAGAATCAATCGAATCATTAATTATCCGTTTTACATGTTTAAGTCACATTTTCTCCCCCGATCAAAAGTATGAAACTTGTGAATGGTTTTGATCTAGAATGGACTTAAAATGTATCAATCTCCCCCTCAAAGTATGAGGTGAGGTGAAATAGCACAAATATCAAGTGAGTAATTGAAACAAGACCTTTAGAATACCCAGACAGGAATGATACTGCAATCTGTCTTGAACTTGTAAGCGGTTGGTCGTGTCAATCTTTCAGCAATAGAATCAGCAACAGTACGTCCTTTTGACCTGCAACAACTGTTAGTATACCTGATTCTCCCCCTCAAACAATGACCCGTGTCAATGTTTGATTTGGTTAACCCGAACATGTTTGAAAAAAACAAATTGTTTATGAAAAAATGGTTCGGGACTTAGACAACTTCTTGTCTGTAAAGAAATAATGCACTGAAACGTACACTAAATCTCTGGGTTAAGACCGGGTTACAGTCTGAAATAACTGCAAGCCATACTACACTATGATTTTTTATTTTTTTTTTTTTATAAATATACATGATACAATGTGAAACACTTGGTTACTCGGAGACAGACTCATCCTGTAGTTCCTTCAGAGTCTCTGGTGACATTTGTTTAACTCCAAGCAGTGGGAGTAGTGTTGCGAAGCGCTCTCTCGGTAATGCCTTCGTAAAAATGTCAGCCAGTTGGTATTTTGTCTCCACGAAATACAACTCAACAACTTTCCTTTCAACCTGCTCTTTGATAAAGTGGTGACGAATATCAATGTGCTTGGAACGCGAGTGTTGAACACTATTACAGCATAGAGCAATAGCACTTTGATTGTCACAATACATCGGAATTTTGTTGAACGCAAATCCATAGTCTCGTAGTTGAGATCGCATCCAGAGGATTTGAGCACAGCATCCTGATAGGGCGATGTATTCAGCTTCTGTAGTGGAGATGGCAGTACTTTTCTGCTTTTTGGATGACCAGCTAACAAGTCGATGTCCAAGAAATTGAGCTGAACCAGAAGTACTTCTCCGTGTGTCATGACATCCTGCATAGTCAGCATCTGCAAAAGCTTTTAGTTCAAAGCCGGAGTCCTTCGGATACCACAGACCCATGTTACTAGTTCCTTTTAGGTATCGAAAGATCCGCTTTATAGCAGTAAGGTGCATTTCAGTAGGCTTAGCCTGGTATCGTGCACACATACAAACAGCAAATACTATGTCAGGTGATAAGTGTAGATTACACATATCTATTTATGCTTAAAAAGGCCCAAATAAACCCAAAACGGATCAAAAATGGCAAAA
>BQNB010116114.1:0-18108 GCA_026074375.1 Tanacetum coccineum
CTTACTTACCATTCTATTTAGTCCTAAATTCCTAATTATCTTCTCAAATAATACATATATATACATTGTACATTGACATAAGTTCCTCGAGTCAAACTTATAAATCACCACACAACAATGAGACAAAACCTTTTACAACATTTATACAAATTCTTTTACAAACGCATATGCATTATTTCATTTTCATATAAAATATCTCTAAAATAAAACTTCATTAATAGATCATGATCGGGCACCGTTGCACGTTATTCTATGATTATTTATTTAAGCTACTTTCATCCTTATTTGAGGTGAGTTCTCGTAGCTCCACTTTTAAACTATTTTTTTTTGGGAAAATGATACTCAAATCTTTTCAAACTATTTTACTTCTGTGCCAAACTGTTTCTACGCCTTTGGACAATGCTATGTGCCTATAATTGCGTATGTGAATGTTGCTGTATATGTTCATGCATGCTATTTGGACTTCTCATAATGCTACTCAACCGACTTTGTAGCTCCATCTAGTAGGCGATAGGTTTGGAAATCTATAAGCGCTTGGGCCACTATTGACTTGATGATTTGACTGAATAGCTATGATACGATATGATTTACAATGTTGCTGAGGGAATACTATCCATACTGCTTACACTCCGCTATTGTATTGCACTATTGTCCCACTTAAATTCTAGCACAACAACTGGGTTTATACTCTAAACCTACGAGCTCATCAACTTTATGTTTACCTTTTCGAGTATCATTTTCAGGTGATCAGCATTTACAAATAGAAGGTACTTGAACTCAAAGTTGTCTATTGGCCAAGATGTTTTCTAAAGACACGTGTTTCTTTCATCATAAATCTTATTTGTGTAATATTGTAAATTAAATTTCTTGTAACTATGTATGGTGTAATCTACTATCTTATGCGATGTCTCCGAAACATCGCACCTCGTGTTTCAACTCTTAGCGGGGTGTGACCCTTTGAACCACCTTGTTTTCGATAATAAGTTTATTCTCAACTTATTTATATAGAACAATCTTGTCTATATCCTTACTCTTAAGTACGTATAAATAGCAATATTTTCTATCACCATCAACAAATATGATGAAGTACTCGCTATTTTCTACCTTAGTAGGTATCAATTGCAAATCACATAAAACCATGTGAATCTTATCAAGGGGTTCAGTTATTTTCCGTTCAACCGAGAGAAAAGACAATCTTGTCAATTTGGCTTCAACATAAGTTTTAATTTTATAATCCGTGTCAATACGAAAAATGGGTGTCCAATTTAGTTTAATTAAAAAACGCATTGAGTTATAATTAACATGTCTGAGTCAGCCATGCCATACATTTAAAGATTTAAATAAGCTGAATTCATACTCATTTTACTATAATGACCATTAGAAAATTACATTCAGCTTAAACATATTAAAAAAGGCATAACCCATACGGGCTTAAATTTTGTTCTTCGTTAAGTCAAATTTATTTGATTCAAACATAAGAAGAAAGCCAAATTTATTAAGCAACCATCCGGACACAAGATTCCTACGAATCTCCGGCACGTACAACGCGTTAGTTAACTTAAACTCTTTTCCAGATGTGAATTTCAGCATCACATCCCCTTTTCCCTTTATATTAGCAGTAGGAGAGTTGCCCAAAAATCGTTCTCTCCATTCTCAATTGCTTTGAAACTGTTAATCAAACTCTTATCAGTATATAGATGACATGATGCCTAAGTGCTAATCCACCATTATCTAAGGTCATATTCCCCCGTGGCCTCAGTTTTCATGTCATTGAGGCCATTTAACGCATAGTTATGGCACATAAGGTTTCTGAATGCTTCAAAGCATCTATCGTACACATAACTCGAGTATCGGTCTCCCTCTTAAAAATTTCAGGAGCAAATCCTTTAGATGTCACTCGTGACATTCCAAATATTTTGTTAATACGAGGTATCAAGATTAGTTTGAAACTAATTTTGGTACTATTAACAACATACTCAACCATATAGTGTTTCGTAATTAAAAAGCAAATTAAATCAACTTTTGTTTAAAACACTAATGTTTTGTAAGATCTGTTATACAAAACCGCTTTAAAGGAAGTCTTTCAACTAAACAATTAAACAATATCACCTATTACATAATGTTTTTAACAAAAACACATATGTGATATGATGTTTTCAGTCTTCATTAAGAAGATCTTAATAGATCTGTTTCACATGATCTATCAACAACGAAACTGAACAAGGTTTCAGTTGATCTACTCTTCTAAAGAAACTCAACAAGGTTTCTATAGATACACTTTTAAGCTCTATAAAATCTCAAGATTTATATCTAGTTTATAATTAAACTCGACTCGGTTTAAAATAAACTGAACAAGTCAAACAAATAATTCCACTAATTTAGTAAAAATGATGTATATAATCCGATATTTAATAATAACTTGTATAATTATCAATATCTTGATTCAAAAAAATTCTACTTGATTTCATTGAACACGTTACAGTTATCTAATAAAATAACAACTTGCATTTTATGAGATATGTTTCAAAGAAACTACACTTGGTTTCAATGAATCTAAATTCGCATTTTATAAGATATGTTAGTAACTGGCGCACCAATTACATTTACAAGATTCACTAGGGTCACAATTGTGTTACCATTAGTAAACTTGTCAATATTTAGACACAAACACAGTTAAGAACTGTTAGAACAATTTGGTATCTAATAAACTCAACTTGGTTTATATAAACATGTACCATATATGATTCAAAGAAACTCCATCTTGGTTTCAATAAATCTCGGTTTAAACAATAACAAATGTAATAAACAAACTAAAAGATCAGTTTAAAAAGAAACTCATCATGGTTTCGACATAAACTAATTCAATAAACTGTTTTTAAAAATCATTTATAGATTTGTAACACCAAATCTGTTAAATAAAATTTTGTTTACTTAAAAGCTGATTTTCCAAAGAAACACAAGCTTGGTTTCGACAGAAAACAGTTTGTATAAAATGTGTTAATTTAATTAATCTGATTTTAACAAAAAGTGTTTCAATTCTGTTTCACATAATATGTCTTAAGATTGTAGAAAAACGGTTACACTTTTATTAAAAATTCAGTTTATAATCAATATAATAAACAATAAATAAATAGCAGAAAAAAAATACAAACATACTCTTATAAACGATAATTAAATAAAATAATAAAATAACAAAAAGACTTACTAGATCACCAGCAAGGAAACACTCAAGAGTCAAGGCACGTGTTTGACATGCTTAGCACTAAAGAACCGAAAACATAAACACGGGAAAATATTGAGGGATGTGATGCTCATAGTTTCCTTAAGACAGATTCGTCCTTTCCATGGTGCTTGAGAAATCATGAACGTCTATCTCCCATGATACAACAACAACGGATAACTCCGTTAGCACAAACGGGTTATCAAGGCGAACTAATACGTGTCTTCCCTCTAATTACGAACGGATACACACATAGAATCGAAATGAATGTTAAACAAACGGATAGGAGTGTGTTATGTTTCTTAGTATGTCAAATATGAGAGGAGACCTCTCAATATATATGGGAAAGGATATGAAGGATAACGGTCGGTGTAACTAACACTATTAATTTCTACTAATAGCTCATGATTACAAAGTTAATTTGGCTATTTTTTTACCAAACATTAACCTTTCCTTAATTCTCATTAGTATCTTTTATAACAACCAATTATCATTCAAACCCAAATTGACCAAATTATCCAACAAGATTAGTTGAAAATAATTTATACAAAGATACATTGCATACTGCAAATAGCTAATACATTCAACCACCTAAATCTAGTTAGTGAGGCTAATACATTTAAGAGCACCTAAATCTAGTTAGCGAGAGGTCCAATTCACCTAAATTATTCACCAATGATAGTCTAACCACAGACTATATGTCCTCTAACTATGACAGCAAACCGATAGAATTAAATAGTGTAGAATTCCACCAAACCTCACACTATAACACCACATGAAGCAATTAGAGGGGACGCATCATCTAATTAATTAGACACATCCATCAAACCTCACTCTATAAGACCACATGAAGTAATTTAAGAGGAGACATCATCTAATGAATTAGACACATCCTTTCTGAATGGAAGACCACAACTACTAACAACATTTCATTGACAATGCACACTCCTATCAACCACATATTGCAACCTTCCTTATAACCTGCAGAATTCTCTCTTGATAATGGTGAAATTTTTTAGTTAATTGATCACAATTAAGGTATGAATTTTGTTCACTTTCAGATTATGTCATAGGAAATTCGTATATATCCCAACACACTTATTGCCCTGTATTGATTTCGGTAACAAATCATTAGATATCATATAAGATATGTTGGTAAAAGTATAATCCCTTAGATGATAGAAAACCCTGTCCATATTATATCTTAAATTAAAACTATTTATACAAATCACATGAAACCCTAATGGTTCGTTAATTAACCCATAAACCGGCTTGGGCCATCTATCAACTAATACACCCCAGAGTTTTAACGAAAAATCACAAAAGCTTGAGATTAAATTGAAAAACATTAATAGTAAAAATGACATAAATATAAAGAAGTTGTGAAGCAAGCCATGCAAATTATTAAGGGGTTGTTTGGGATTGCTTATCTAAAATAGATTATGCGTTTTGATATCGCATAATCAGATAATCAGTTGTTTTAAAACGCGGTTTTGAAATATGGTGTTTGATTTGATTATGTTGTATGATAACGAAATAATCAGATAATAAGTTTTTAAGTATTTGGCAATTTATATTATGTAATAGCTTAACATGTAAAATGACAAAAAATTGCATATATATTTTTTTAAAACTATTGAGTTATATAAATTAACATAAACAAACAATTTATATAAATTGAACACATGTAATTTAATTTCTATGAGCACGTAGTGATTTCTTTAAAGTTATATTTTCATAAATATCATAAGATGTGAAAACTTAAGTAAAAGACTAAGCCAAATCGTGTATTACTGCATATATATACGAACTATAATACTTCAAGCAAGTTTCAGTAAGCAAAAAACATGGTGTATTGAGCAAATATTATTAAAGTGGGTTATATAGTTATACTCAGTTATAACGTATGTAGAATAAATACAAGAGTCACAGTGTATGTGGAATTACGGGAAAAGGCATTTGGGCATATAGTTGTTGGTTCATTGTGAGCCCAGATCAGGGTAAAGATAATCAATAACCTAACTACGTATCAAAGATGGTTACCGGATATCACATGGAATCGTGTAATCACTTTACAAAGTAAAATATTCGACCCCATTACCTGGGTATCACGAATATCTACTTGGGATAAGACCAAATGTTTGTTCTTGTTTGAGGCACCAATCAAGAACCCTTACGCATCCAAGTGTTTAGGTTTTCTGTATATTCTTCATGCAATTATGATCTCTTATTTATAAAAGAGTACTTAAGTCTTTGGTCAAATAATTATGAGAGATTATAGGAGATATAATCTCTTCCATAATTAGACTCGTTGATTTTAGGAATTAGTGGTTATATGATCATATTAATCGTGGTTATTAAATGTGATTGTAACTTACCATATGAAATGGTCAAAGCAGTTACAAGTCATTGAATTCATACTAGCGTGTTATTCATTTAGTGTCCTAAACTTTTAGCTAGCCCGCTGAGGAGCATACCCGCTGAAGGTTCAAACTAAAAAGACCCGTTGAGTGAGTTAGCCCGCTAAGGATACATCCTCTGATGGGTTACTCCCTGATGGCATCCTTCAGCTTATGCTGAAGCCATCAAACTGATGAATATACTCCAGTCCAGAGTTCATACTCACTGAAGTTCATCAGCGACTAGAATTCCCTTTAACCACTATCTGAGTCAGGGTGTTCAGTGACCTATGGGTGTACACTCCATACCTCCATCCCCATTACCATGCATGAACTGAACCCTACAATTGAACTAAATTTCCAACATTCCTCCCCAATTTAGTACAATTTCTTTGCATGAAAAATAAACATTAAACAAACAAGTGCATAAATGAAAATGTCCTGGGGATTGAATTTCCATCTTAGTAATTACACATTCAAATATTCAAGAATCAGGATGTTCTAATAATTGAACCCTTCAACCCATTTGAGTACCTAAAGGTAAATACACATAAGTTTTCAAACACTTAAACGCTCCTGACACTATACAAGCCATGTGTCCATATCTAATTCATAAATATTGTAAAAGCTAAAGTCCATGCTCCCTGAGGCGGCGAAACCTCAACATTTACATAGGTGGTTTCCCTTTATTCATGCTCCTGCTAAGCAGTTTTTCAAAGAAATTAACCATTAAGAAGTTAACAACTTCATCCTCCTTTTCAACAGGTTCCCATCACATCCTAGGGATGATTTGTAAAACATGTGCTTCAGTCCTCTGAATGTCCAGCTTTCCACATTGAACTCAGCTACCAAGTTTTCTCAGCAGGGAGTTGGGTGTCCTAGCATTCAACGACTTAGTTGGACTTTAATCCCATCCCTTCAACAGACTTTATAACTAAGTCTCTAGCTAGTCCCTTCGTCAAGTGATCAACTAAATTTTGTTGAGACCTCACAAACTCTATAGATACCACCCATTCGTGATTAGATCACGAATCATGCTATGTTTAACACCTAAGTGTCTATACTTCCCATTGTACATCTGGCTATAAGCCTTTGCTAATGTAGCAGCATTATCACAGCAGATAGAAATAGGTACGATAGGTTTGACCCACAGTGGAATCTTAAGGAGCAAGTTTTCTAACCATTCAACTTCCTTACCAGCAGCTGCTAGAGCCACAAATTAAGATTCCATTGTTGAACCAATGATACAAGTTTGCTTCTTGGAAGACCAAGAGATTGCACCACCACCAAGCAGGAATACCGAGCCACTTGTAGACCAATTATCTTCAGTGTTGCTGATCCAGCTTGCATCAGTGTAACCTTCCAACACTGAAGGATAACCAGTATATATCAATCTATAGTCCATGATTTTCTTTAAGTACTTTAGAGCCCGCTGAATTGCTTGCCAGTGTTGAGTACCAGGATTACTAGTATACCTGCTCAATTTACCCACAACAAATGCAATGTCAAGCCTTGTACAAGTCATTGCATACATTAAGCAGCCAATCACCCTAGAATACTTAAGTTGAGATACAGCCTAACCATTATTGGGCATCAACTTCTCACTTTTATCCATAGGAGTACTAATTAGAGTGCAATCAAAGTAATTGAATTTCTTCAGTACTGTCTCAATATATTGAGATTAAGAAATTGCTATACCATTACTTTCATGTTTAATCCTTACACACAAGATAACATCAGCCTCTCCTATGTCTTCATAGAGAACCGTGATGATAAAAATTCCTTTGTCAGGTCAACCTAAACCTGGTCAATGTCAAAGATCAGCATATCATCAACATATAGGCAAATGATGACTCCTTTACCAGATTCATCAAATTTGCTATATACATATTTGTCAGCTTGGTTAAGTAAATAACCATTAGACAAAACCACTTTATCAAATTTTTGATGCCATTGCTTAGGTGCCTGTTTCAGCCCATATAGAGACTTAATCAGTTTACATACCTTGTTTTGATTTCCAGGCATGATGAAGCCCTGAGGTTGGTTCATATAGACCTCCTTATCTAATTCACCATTTAAGAAAGCTATCCATATGATGAATAATAAGACTGTTAATTGATGCCATAGCAATTAGTAGTCGTATGGTACTGATACGTGCCACTAGAGCATATGTATCAAAGTAGTCTATTCTTGACTTTTATTTAAATCCCTGAATGACCAGCTTTGCCTTGAATTTTTCAACAGTTCCATCTACCTTTAGTTTTCTTTTAAAGATCCATTTGCAAACTAGAGGTTTACAACCTGGAGGTAGATCTTCCAACACCCAAGTGTTATTGCCCATGATGGAGTCCATCTCTTCATTAATTGCTTCTTTCCAGAAAACAACATCTTGGGACTTCATTACTTCATCAAATGTTTTGGGATTATCCTCAACATTAAAGCAATAGGAGTGTTGGTTAGAGATAAGGTCTCTTGTTCCTTCAATCATGTATAATTGAAATTTAGGTCCAAAATCTTTTGGAGTCCTATGCCTTTTGCTTTTTTTAAGCTCAGGCTCAGGTTGCTGAACAACCTTATCATTGACCTTTTTAGGGACCACTGAACCACCAATGGTTTCAGTTCCATTTACTAGGGACCTCTAACTTGGTCTAGGGACTGATGAAAATATATTCTCATCAAAGATAGCATCCCTTGATTTAATTATAGAGTTAATTGCAACTGATTCATTAGGTTTAATTACATAGAACCTAAAAGCCTTGAAATGCTCAGCATATCCAACAAAGATGCATTTAATGCCTCTTTCACTCAGAGTATTTAGCTTTGGATCAGGGAGTCTTACAACTGCCCTACAACCCCAAACTTTGAGATAATTCAGGTTTCTTTTTAGTCCAGAGTTCATAAGGGGTTATCATGTTCTTTTTATAAGGAACCCTATTTAGTAAATAGCAAGGTGTTAACATAGCTTCACCCAAGAACCCTTGACTCATCCCTAAGTAGGACAACATAGAATTAACCATTTCTTTCAGTACCATGTTTTTCCTTTCAAATATACCATTTTGTTGTGGAGTATAGGGGGCAGTCATTTCATAGATAATACCAACAGACTGAAAATACAGAGTATCCATGTACTCACCTCCCCTATTAGTCCTGAATCTTTTGATCAGAGACCCTTGTTGTAATTCAACTTTAGTTTTGAATACTTTAAACTTATCTAATGCTTCATCCTTTGAATGTTATAAATAAACATAGCAAAACCTAGAGGCATCATCAATAAATGTGACAAAGTACTTTTTATTCCCTAATGAAGGAGTAGCATGTAGATCACATAAATCACTGTGGATCAACTCTAAAACTTTAGTTTCATGTTTTATATTTTGAAATAGTTTCTTAGTTATTTTGGTCAGCATGCAAGTCTTACACTTCTTAGTGTCCATGTCAAAAGCTGGGATTAACCCATCCTTATACATATCTTGCATCCTTTTAAAGTGGACATGGCCTAGTCTAGCATGTCATAGGATTGAATCATTCAGTTTAGAGGTTGACATGAAGGCTGAACCAATATTATTAGAGATAATATTAAGCCTGAACATCTAATTACTTAAATAACCAAAACCAATAAACACACCATGTTTAGATAAAACAAATTTATTAGATTCAATCACTTTTTTAAAACCATAATTATTTAAAACACTACTTGAAACCAAATTCTTCCTTATATTAGAAACATGTAAAACATTCAATAAAGAAACAACTTTTCCATAACTAAACCTAAGATCTACACAACCACGTCTATAGACCAGGGCTGTTGACTCATTTCCCATGTGAAGAATAGATCCATCATTCAACGACTCGTAGGTCTTGAACCAGCATCTATCTTTACACACATGCATAGTTGCTCCTGAGTTAACCCACCACGCAACATCATCATCCTACACAAAGTAAGCCTCAGATACATATGTAACATAATAAACCTAAAGAGATTTATTAAACATATTCTGACCTTTCAGTGAGTTGGAAGAACCATCCACTGAACCCTTTGTGCCTGATCCATTAGCTTTGTTGCCAAGATTACCAGCTTTGCAATCCTTTTTCAAGTGTCCAGGTTTCCCACACTTCCAACAAGTCACTTTTGGTTTCTTGTTAGGATCAACTTTGGTATCATGATGTTTACGCTTACCCCTGTTGTCATTGTACCTGGAGGAGTTGTTATGCTCCACCATATTAACAACGGAAGGACCAACAACATTGTTTCCATTTGGCTTGTCATTATCCTGCGCCAAGAGGGACTCCTCAATGAGCAGATGATTGCCCAACTCAACCAGAGTTAACTCCTCCTTCAAATGTTTTAAGGTGTGCTTAAAATCTTTCCATGAAGGAGGAAGTTTATCGATGATACATGAAACCTGAATGGATTCATCCATGTTCATCTTATGTTGTGTAAACCTTCTAAGTATACCAAGAAGTTCATTGTATTGTTCCAAGACGGGTCTTGAATCAGTCATTTTGTAATTTGTGAAATTACTAACAAGAAACTTCTTACTTGAGGCATCCTCAGCCATATATTTGGCCTCCAAGGTGTCCCATAGTTCTTTGGAAGTCTCAAAATTCTGGTAAATATCAAACAAGGAATTAGACATACCATTGAGGATTAAACCTCTGTAGACATAATCTCCATTGTCCCATTTGGCCCTCTTCTTGACTTGCTCAACAATTGGATTGTCACCTTCAACATCAGGCATGGGAGTAGTCAGCACGTACACCACACTCATGCTGGAAAGCAAGAAGTGCATCTTCTTCTGCCATATTCTGAAATCTACCCCTTCAAACTTGTCCAGCTTGGCAAAGTTTGAAGCCATGTGTTTCATAGTAGCTGTCATTGATTATCACAAAATAGTTTACTTTGATTGTTGGTTCTATCTGAGCCCAGATCAGGGTAAAGATAATCAATAACCTAACTACGTACCAAAGATAGTTACCAGATATTACTTGGAATCGTGTAATCACTTTCCAAAGTAAACTATTTGACCCTATTGCCTGGGTATCATGAATATCTACTTGGAATAAGACCAAATGTGTGTTCTTGTTTGAGGCACCAATCAAGAATCCTTGCGCATCCAAGTGTTTAGGTTTTCTGTGTATTCTTCATGCAGTTATGATCTCCTATTTATAGGAGAGTACTCAAGTCCTTGGTCAAAGAATTATGAGAGATTATAGGAGATATAATCTCTTCCATAATTAGACTCCTTGATTTTAGGAATTAGTGGTTATATGATCATATTAATCGTGGTTATTAAATGTGATTGTAACTTACCATATGAAAGGTCAAAGCAGTTACAAGTCATTGAATTCATACCAGCGTGTCATTCATTTATTGTCCTGAACATTCAGCTAGCTTGTTGAGGAGCATACCCGCTGAAGGTTCAAACTAAAAAGACTCGCTGAGTGAGTTAGCCCGCTGAGGATACATCCTCTGATGGGTTACTCCCTGATGGCATCCTTCAGCTTACGCTGAAGCCATCAGACTGATGAATATCCTTCAGTCCAGAGTTCCTACTCACTGAAGAGTAAACTCCCTAAAGTTCATCAGCGACTAGAATTCCCTTTAACCACTATTTGAGTCAGGGTGTTTAGTGACCTATGGGTGTACACTCCGTACCTTCATCCCCATTACCAGGTATGAAATGAACCCTACAATTAAACTAAATTTCCAACAATAGTGCAAGGGCAATTCGGTAAATTTTAGTGAATATCAAAACTGGCATTTTCAAAAAGCATGTATCCTCTAGCTTATCCATTTCTGCATTTTGGCACTTGAATAACGCAGATAATTGATTTTTTTTCTTTCCATTGCCAAGCACTAAAAACAGTTTAATTGCGTTTCCAAAATGAAATAAGTAGATAAATACCCATCAAACGCAATCACAAACACCCCCTAAGTATTCTTGACAAAACATTAAACAAAGAATGTTCCTTTAAAACAAAAAATTAACCTTAAGAAGTAAGATTCAAAAGAAAATTAAATACATATATGATTTGAGAGGATTTAGATATCTATACTACCTATAAAGCATTTTTAACGTTTTTTTTCAACAATGTTGAAAGTTGAAAACTTAAATTTAAAATATGGAATGTTGAAAACTATTTATGAAATCCTGAAAATAGTCTATCAAATGTTTTGAAAACTATTAAATAATTTATTTATAGAATTTTTTTGAAACCGAGTATCTAATCGACCCGGTCGAGTCATAAGGTTACCGTTTCAACCATTGGGTCAACCCGGTTGATGTGCGGTTGTCGTAAAGACTTCAACAATTAAGTTTTAGAACTCCCTAGGCAGCGTACCTAATTGTTGTAGTAGTAGAATAGGTAAGACTCGAGGGTTGTTATCGTTCTCTAAGGGAATAGGCTGGGAAGACTCGAACTGAATCTAACAGAGGTTTACGGGGTTAGGAGAAGATTCTTTTTGTATTTTTATTTTATAGAAAGCAGTAAAAATCATTGGTTTGAGAGGTTGGTTTGATTAACTAATTAAACTAAATATAATCTAATCTACTGGTGATAACTTTGTGATAAAAATATATATTTACTTAATCATGTACTACTCCTTAGATCGTTTCTCCTAATCCTGTTGCTTTGTCACACTTGTGATGATATGTGTAAGGATTTTCTTAAGTCATGAACGAATTACACAAACCCGCCGTCTATTTAATATTCCGTTTAGGCAACGCACAAGTAAGGTAGTATGAAGACTATTACAAGGCCCAAAGAGTATATTAAATGCAAATGAAATATCTTAAGATGGATCAACCATATTAGGGGTAAGGTAGTATGAAGACTGTTACCGATGGTATCCCTTCTACACACTCGCATTTCCCTAGACGTCTATGCCAATTTAATATCTTATGGCTAGTTTTCTAAACCCTAACGCGCACATCTATCACAAGAAGAAACATTAAAAGGATCTATAATCTAAGTTGCATACAATCATAAGTAAATACAAAGGAGGGTTTAGCCTAGCATGTTATAAAGAAAGCAAGAGCATAAATCAATCAAACAACACGTAGACATATTGAGTGATTAATGATAAACAATCTTACTTGATTAAAACATGGATTAAGGTTAGTTACAATAGGGTTTTGAGGCCCTAAAAATGGCCTAAAAGCTACTAGAATGATTAGGGTTCGTCTCCCAAAATTTATACAAAGTTACAAACTTAAAACCCTAAAATCGGTTTTGTATTTATAGGAAAAACGTTGTGACGGCGTCAAGTAATGGTCGCGACGCTGTCACCATGTCGAATCTTCTAGATCTGAATTAAGTCGGTTGTGTCATGACGTCGTCGTCAAATCTTCAATGCAGTCACTAGAAAGATCACGACGGCGTTGCTTTATGCTTACGATGCCGTCTCCACGGTCTGTTTGCATCATTCTTCAAGAGATTTTGGTGTAGGTCTGTAGTCTTGTCTGTTTCTTCTCCAAATGAGCCCAAGTCATGTGTATTTCCCCCAAATGTCATCCAAGTGCTAAAAACATGAAAACAAATGATTAAGCACATAATCTAGGATATTTTCATGATTTAGGGGGTTAAATGACCCCAAAAAAGTATATAAAATGACACCTCATCAAATACCTCTACAGTTGGGATTTGCTTGTCCTTAAGCAAGTGGGCTTTTCTACCAAGACAATAGCGATATTGGGGGCATTTAACCTACTCTTTAAAAGCAGTTTACGACACAACCTTCCATACCTCGTAATTAAAAGCACAAAAAGAATATACTAGCACCTCACATAAGTATTTGGGATTCTCTCTTTCTCTCGGGTGTATAATACATTATAACAACTATGGGAAAAGGAAAATTAACACTCACTACCTGTCATAGCATATAAATTACCACATGCTTGGTAATGAATCAAACCTTCACCGCTAGGCGCAAGTATTAGTCATTACTATCAAATAGGTATTTTAAGGGTTGTGGGTGTAGGTGTAAGATAACATTAATGGAAACGGAAACGGATGGGATATATTTAGGGGGTGACTTTTAAGGTTAAAGGGTTAGTTAATTATTTATACAAACTCTACAAAACTCTACATCAATCTCTTTCCTTTTTCTTTTCTATTTTTTTGAATATATAATACATAACTTGAGGTTTATAAACATACCCCTACACTTGAGTTTTAGAACTCATAATTACAATCTAACTAATGACCCGAATTGATCAGGATCAAAATAACATAGAGACCATTTGAAAAACATATGGGGTATTGACTTAACTTTTCTTCCCTATTCTTCCGCAAAATAAATACTAACATGAATCCCAATCGTCCCAAAACTGTATGTACAAGGATAAGGACTTAGCAACCGTGTACTCAATAATTAACTTGGGTTAAAAAAATAATGTACTAAAGGTGAGTACATACAAGGTAAGCTAAAGTAATTTGGGTGTAACAATTGGTTCAAGGGTTAACAATGCTCTTCATTAATAGTCTTACTTAACCAGAAAACTACAAGAACCATGAAAAGGATAGGCTCGGAGGGGTGTACTAGGGGTATCATGAACTAAAAATGAGTGCATGGCAAGGTGACAATGCTCTTCATTAATAGTCTGGCTTAACCAGGAAATTACGAGAACCATGAAAAAGGATATGCTCAGAGGGTTGTACTAGGGGTATTGTATAAAAAAGAGTGCCATGGCAAGGGGTGTGGGATGTCATGTTTAAAACATAGGTTAATCCTAGTGCTTCTTATCTAGAAAATCCTAATACTCACTATGCGGTCTCGGGATGTATCACAAAAATAAGTTCTAGAATTTAATATACTATCGGTATACTCATATAATTTAATGCCGATACCAATGCTCCAGAAAAGGCAAAAAAGACCATATGATTGCATTCGAACATTAACTCAAACAAGCTAAAGGTATAAACTCTTTTGGGTATCAAAAATGGATACCTGAATTCCTAAAGATCTAAAGGCGAACCTCACATTTTTAGGGTGGTATTCTGAGGTTTTTTGTGCTAGTCATATAAAATACTATCCATGAGACGCTATTAATACTCTGTTTTCGTCGGTATGTGTCATAAAAAAATTTAATTTATGGTCTAAATTACCTTTTACACTATGTTTCGATATATTACCCATCATTTTAAGGACAAAGAAAATGGAAATTGAAGGAATACTTTCTAAGGCTTATTTCCCCCTACACTTAAGTTGAACATTATCCTCAATGTTCTTTAAAAGTACCCGTAAAACGAATAAAGGGAAAAGAGAACAAGTAAAAGAAACTAGTACTCCCCTGGTTTGCTCAATAATGGAGAAGAAACATGCGATAACTAGTTAAATCGTCCTCCAAGAATCATCCAATGAAACTTCCTAAGAACTTCCAAACTTCTTCTCATCAAATATAACCTATAAATCAAAGACAAAGACAACTACACCAAGCATAAAATCAGCAGGATAGATATATATACAACAAGATTTTAGGGTTTGACTCTATGAAAGCAGTAAAGATAGGATGAGAGTAATGATATAATCATAGGTTTATGCAGGTTTATAAAAGAATTATGAATTTTAAATGTTGTACAAATTATTTTTCGAAAATACTTAAAATTTTTTAAATTTTCCTATAGCTGGGCTCACGACGCCGTCAGGATAAATCCTTACGCCGTCGCCAATGACTATGAAAATTTTCTTTTCGTTTTCTTTGAAAAATTTCCTGCACGCGATTATATAAGTTATGTTAGAAATCGATAAAAGACTCGGTTACTTCTAAAGTTGTAATAGTATAGCTCGTAGCGTAATATTTGGAAACTTACCAAGCTAACCGGGTCAACATAAGTCATCTTTATGTTGACTGGACAATACAAGGTAAAAGTACCCCTCTCCATGCCTTAGAGAGGGTTGGTTGTTCATTTGGTTATTCACATAATACATTTTCCTTTCTTTCTCTCACTAAGTACTACAACCCTTCTTTCTCTCTCTAAACTTTCTATCTTGTATATTGTTAAGTGATTTGATACTTCTACAATTGGTATCAGTTGCCATGGGGTGATATCGTGAGCTTGTGTGCATTTATATCTTGTTTAGATCATTAGTTTTTGGTTATTTTTGGTTTCGGGACCTTCAAATTTCAAAACCAGATATTTGTGTTTAGAAGTGTTAAAGTTTGTATTTTTAAGCAAGATCTAGGCCTAAGATAACTAGTTGTGCAAGAAAAATCAAGGTAAAGCATCAAAAGGGTGTGTTTTGGTGATTTTTGTTGAAAAAGTATGTTTTTTTAAGCAAGTGGAACATGTTTTGAAGGTAGCGAAATATGACATAAAGCTAGCGAAACATGTATTCCAGCGAAATGTGTAAGTGAAATATGTCGTGTAGCGAAATATGACAGGTTGACTTCAAGCGAAATACGTCATTTCATATAAATGAAACTCTGCATAAATTTTCTTAGGTCAAGCGAAATATGCTAAAGGGAAATATGTTAAAGGGAAATATGTTCCTAAGCAAAATATGTATCTAAGCGATTTATGACAGGTTGTTAGTTCAAGCGAAATACGTCGTTATGTAAGACGAAACTCTGTTCAATTTTTCTTATTTCAAGTGAAATATTACATATTTAAGCAAAACATTACATATTCAAGCGAAACATTACAATTGTCATATTCAAGCGAAACATTACAACAGTCACAAAAAGATTTTATTTTCTATGATTTGTCTTACTTTGTAAAATCCCGCGAAATATTTGGATTTCTTGGTTTTAGTGAAGATTTGTAAAATCCCGTGGAATAGCAATCTTATTCACCAACAACAACAACTCTTAACTTAATCCTCCTTCATCACTGTTCGATCACTCGTTAATCATTTCACTTTTCAATTAATTCAAGATGACTACTTTAGCAGAACTCATCATTGTTGCTGGAGCTGAAAACCGTCCTCCAATGCTTGAAAAATCAATGTGTGATTCATGGTCAAGTCGTATACGTCTTTTCATCAAAGGGAAGAAACATGGTAGGATGATGCTTGATTCAATTGATAATTGTCCATTAGTTTACCCAACTGTTGAAGAAAATAGACAAACTAGACCTAAGAAATACTCCGAACTCACTAAAGCACAACAACTTCAAGATGATTGTGATGTTCAAGCAACAAATATCATTCTTCACGATCTTCCACCTAATGTGTATGCACTTGTTAACCATCAAGAGGCGGCTAAGGATATTTGGGATAGACTCAAGATGCTAATGAAAGGCACTGAATTATCATACCAAGAACGTGAATGCACATAGTATAACTTGTTTGTTAAGTTTGCTTATGTTCAGAGTGAAACACTGTATGAGTACTACTGGAGATTCTCTCAGCTGATCAATGACATGTATACTATTAGGATGACTATGCAACCAGTTCAAGTCAATACCAAGTTTCTAAATGCTCTTCCATCAGAATGGTGCAAGTTTATCACTGATGTAAAGTTAGCTAAGAGTTTGTATACTACCAACTATGATCAGTTGTATGCATACCTTAGTCAACATGAACGACATGATAATGAAGTTCGTATCACGCGTGAAAGATATCCGGATCCTCTTGCATTTGTAGCCAACTCTTCAACTCTATAAAATCCATCTCAGTCACCACAACATTCAGGTTCTTTAATGTATCCACCTCCTTAACAATTCACACCAGTTTATGCAGCACCCATTCATCACCAACACCATCACACTCTAGTCAATCTACAACAACATCCAATTTCCCCTCCACCAGTCATATCTCCTTCATTGACACATCATGTGTCGTTATGTGGTGTATATTTTTATGATTCAAGTTTTAAATTTATATTTTGCCGACTTAACCAAAAATAACACTTTAACGGGCAGTGTACCCGGTCAGATGTAGCTTCATTGGTAAGTAGGGTGTCGATCACTAAGAGCGAGAGCGTTAATATCCAATCTATCAGTATTTTAGTTATCGAAGTTAAACCTAAAACTAATGCAAAAGCGGGGTTTTCAGCCTGAGAGACTGGCACGAGGTTTAGTTATCTAACCTAGGGTTTTGATGACAATTAACACACATAATGTGATAGACAAAAGATAAAGATACGGTGACGCCTAATGTAAGGGAAACGTATTAACCATATTTATTCTAATTAAAACACAGGTTTGTTTATTTAGTGTAATGATTACTTATCTCGAGGCGGCTTATCATTCTTAAGACTTAAGGGTTACTTCTTCCTAAGACCTAGATACGAAGAATTCTGTCACAATTAAACGCATCCGCATAAAGCATCCTTTTTATTGATTATAATCTATCTTAGAAGGCAATAATGGTGATCTTATTGGATTCTAGCTCATTGAGACTTTACTAACTTACTGCTTTTGGTAATTTATATAAGTTGTAGTTCACTGTCCAAACTAAGCCAATGGAATCAGAACGTTATTTGTTAGAATCATTCTAGGTCACCTGCTAGTATAACTTGTTCACTAAACCAAAGGCACTATCCG
>BQNB010116115.1:0-21423 GCA_026074375.1 Tanacetum coccineum
AAGCTTGATCCATATAGGATCTCACATTTCACCTACCAAGAGCTTTTTTGATCTTGGCTCAAGCAGGATTTCCATCTTTACTGTGAATACTTAAGTATCACTCGGATGTTCTGGCAAAATCACAAGTATAATGCGTCGGACTCTTAATATATATTTCATGTTTTTCGCATTGTGTGAATTAGCAAGCATAATTTTGACAAGTGTCCTAATAGATTTATGGATAATCTCTTTTGGCTCTAGACTCAATAGTGCACTTTAGTTTTAGTGATCGAAGGCTGGAGCAGACTGCCACCTTTTTAATACCAACTAACTCGGAGTGAGAGAGTTGATAGAAATGCCTATAATCTCCGTGAGAACTGAAACATAAATCTTTTAAGAGATTCTGAGTGGCTAGGGAGGGTTTTGCATTGCATCACTAGGCCCATGATGTATGTCTTCAATGTCAGCAATCATCTTTGTAATTCTAGATAGCAGATGTATTGACCCGGTTTCTGCCTAAGTGTAAGGAAGGCTTCTTTCTTTTCACCCTTTATCTTAACTTTTCTTTTTAATTCTTCAACCCCTTCAGCGCTTACCAAGACTTCATAACTAGTACCTTATTGGGTTTGTTCCAGTACTAGCTCCATCTCAGTCGACACTTTTCCCTTAATCCCACTTTACTCTTTATTTCATACCTAAGGACTTCTACACTATCTAGTGGAATATCCCTGGGTAGATCCCTCCGGTTCTGGCTGGATTATGGGAATGGATACCTAAACTTAACCACCTTATAACTCTAATGTAGTAATATAAATGGTCAGTCTTTAGTACTTCCACATTTTAGTCATCACTTAACCATTCCCCCTTCATATGTGCATCGATTAATCGAAAGAGTTTAGCACATATGTGGGAAAGCGTACACTTGAGATCATAAAAACCACATTATTAGCCATATATTTTAATCATATTTTCTCCCCTTATCAAAAATGTCAAATCTCTTGATATTTTAGATATCAATTGATTCAAATATTCATGGTTTCAGGAAAAAATGTCCAATTATTAACAAGCCGATAATTGCAACATCTTAATGCTCCCACTCAAATTATGAGAGAATTATATGGTGTTTGAGTATGATAATTTGAAAAAATTTGATTTTGCTAAGAAATTCTTGAAAATTCATACTCAAACACTATATATGCCTACTTTTAAGTCTACACTACATATATACATATTCACAAGTTTATAAAATATACGAAATGACCTTATGATGACGAACACAATATGACAAAGTCATATTGTTCGTTGAAGTAGCCGGAGGTCAGTTCCGTAGTGCCTTCCACCAACAAACTTTTCGAGACTCCTCATCAACCTTCTTTCTTTCAACTGCTTGTCAATCGCCTTGATCATGATATTAGCTCTTTTCTTCTCCAATGTACTCCATCTTCTCTTTGGCAGGTACTCCATTCGGATATTCTTTGTTATGTCATCCAGCGAAGTTCGAAGCCCAGTTAATGTCCTATCACTGAACTTGTAAAGTTCGTCTGATCGCATCAACCTGTTTCTCCCATTGTTGTCGACATAAATGAATCCTTGAGGGTCTTGGTATGGAGTGTACGGGTCTCTTTTCCTGATGCCGGATATGGTAGTTTGTGGCCTGGTGACGTTGATCTTTTTCTGGTAACTTTCAACTCCGAGTTGAAGATCTTCGACTCGCTTCTGAATAACCAAGCTTCTGGTGAACATTCTTAATGCTATTGCGAAGTCGGAATATGTTATTAATGTTATGAAAAGTTCTTGAATTATTACTTATTAGTTTTCAAAAGGACCAAGTGAGCATTTTTTAGCAAAAGACAAGGGATTTGGACATGAAATGCACAAAGGTGAAGAGTCCGAGGCAGTTTACGGCGTAACACCCCTGAAGGATTACGCCGTAACATACTCGCACCCTTTACCGCTTAAAGCCTCTCCTACTTTACGCCACAACATTTAAATTTACACGAGAGGATTTATCTAACTCAGCATTACGACGTAATGGTATGTGTTTAAATACACATACATTTGACCACTAAAACCGGACTTAAATGAAAAAAAACATACCAAAAATACATTGTATTTATATGTCTTGCATTTGTATTGTGCAGGTAACGGATATCCAAGAAAGGATAAAATCAAAGTCAAAACAACAAAACCGAGCACGAGAACGGAAAGACCGTGAGAAGTCAAAAAGACAAAGTCAAAGTCAAACCCGGGAAGTGGACTTGGAATGAGCATCGAAAACCAAACCCGAAAACCTAAATTGTCAAAAGTGGGCCCACCCGTACCCACATAGTGGGCCCGGGTCAGCCCACTTATACTTTATAAGCCTTAAAGCATTAATAAAGGTCCAACACCTTTTATATTATAACCGGCCCAAACAAGCCCAAACCAAACCCAGTACCCTTTATAACACTCCCGTTAACCCTCAACCCTTTTAAACTTAACTCCGTTAGTCCTCGGTGCAAACATCACTATAACTTCAAGGACCAAAGATGCACCACTCAAGGACGTTGGATGCAATAACATATAACACTCCTAGGGACCATTCTTGCCCATTTCACAAACCTTCAAATATAGCGGGAACACTGTACATCTCCTTCAGTTGTCCTGTCCTCACTACCCGCCAAAATGCCAGACACTATTCCCCTTTCTTCTCTACTCTGTCTACACACCCCACACCTTATCCCTCCAAAATCCACCTTGGCAATCCCTTGCAACCTCATTCGTCCAAGTAACAAGACAAAAGATGAAGGGCTATGATCAAGTGACTTGGACACTACTCAATTTCAATGGCTATGATGAGACTTTGAAGGCTCTCACACAACAAACACACCTGTAAGAGCTCTCACAAAGAAAGCACACTCCTAGAATCTTCTATGGCTTAGTATAAATAGTGCTCATGTGTAAGCCCTTGTGGGAGTGAGTTTTAGTTTAAGTTTTTCACCTAGTTAATTTTTATTGTAATCTTTTTAATATTGTAATGCTTCTTTTAATTAATGAAATTTCAGTTTTAGCTTAAAATTTATGGTTCTTAAATTTGTGTTTTAAAGTATTCAAAAGCCTTTCATAAGTTGTTTTAAGCTCTTATAAAAACATATAAGCAACCTGTTTTCATTTATATATAAAGTACTTAAAGAAAATTTACCAAAAAGAAATCACAAAAAAAAAACACCACAGCTTTTTTGGATGATAAGTCGGATTCCTCCATCCCACCTCTCTCCGGTGGGGCTTATGGACACTACTAGCTTATCTTTGATAAGCTAAAGCTTGTAGATAAGCTCTTTTGAGCTCATTTGCCCTGTTTAAGCAAGGGTTTTGTAAGTTTTCTATTTTTCCATTTCTAGCTTATTTACTGTTCTACTGCTTATTGGTGCGTATTGTCTGTTTTCATTTGCTTATTTATGTTTGCTTATGATGTTTAATGCTTATTATGCTTGTTTTATAGTTTAGAGATCATTTGTTTAAGTTTTCTTATAAACTGTCTTAAATAGCTTATTAAATTGCATAATCTGTTTTAGCTTATTTAAGTGCTTATTTGTTATTGAAATATGCTTAATATTGTTTATTATGCTTGTTAGATATCTGGTCTTAAGGGTTTGTTCATAAAAAAATTAAGTTTTCAAGTAGAAAAGGCATTCTAAGTGTTTAAAGGGTAGCGGTAGTGTTTTTTCTTTGGTTTAATGTTTTTCATGGGTCAAAATGGGTCAAAATTGCATTTTGACACTTGAGTCAGTTTAGTTTAGCTTAAATTAGTCCAAAAAATCAGTTTGTTTAAGTTTTTAACTAGTAAATATCATCTTTAAGGTTTTAAAAAATTATGGTTTGAATCTGAGAGCTTATAGCTCATTTTATTTGCTTGTTTGATTAGGACTTTGAATATTGTTGTTTTGTGATGTTTTTGTGTTTATGCATGTCTTAAAACATGTTAGAATCATAGTCATATAGCCTGCATTTGTCATTTTGTGTTTTGCCAAAACTGTCAAAAATTTGCTAAGTGTTTGAAAATTTGAGAAATAGCTTTTTCATTTGCTTATTGTGGCTTATGCTGAATTTCAAACTCTCTTTTCATTGTTGATTCTTGTTCTTTGAGGTCAAAACTTAATCTGTTTGTAGGTTATGTGGAAAACTAAGGGGGGGGGGGGGGTTGAATAGTTTACCGCTTTTTAAATTTAAGTTTTATGTATGTTTGTAAAACTTAGATTCGACCTTTTTGTGAATTCAATGCTTGCACAATATGAACAATGTAAATATATGAAATGATAAAGTAAGACAAGAGATAAGAGTAAGAACAATCAAACCACAACGCGAGGATTTATTGTGGTTCGGTAATGAAGGCAACTCTTACGCCTATCACTTCCCCGAGTACCAAACTCGGAGTTTTCTTCACTAGGTCAACAAACCTCCCTTTGGCGGAGAAAAACCGTACACAACGTTGCTTATATCAATTTACGACACTAAGCTAGATGTCGAGTTCTAATCTTAGCTAGAAACAATCTATCACAACACAACTTCACGACTTGTTCACGACTTGGAAACTTCACGACTTCTTCACAACTTCAACAACTTATGATTCTTTAAAACTCTGACTTCTTATACTTCATGCTTCTTCACAACTTCTGACTTCACTTCACCACACTGCTTATATCACAACTACTTAACACCTGCTGGTAAGATCACATCGATCTAACTATACTTACAAAGGATCACAAGATTAGCTACTACACACAACTACAAGATATACAATTGATTTACAAATATGTGATATGAATGCAACAAGATTGCTATGCACACTAAGGTGTAATACTTCTTCACTTGATGATGGAAGTATTCTTCTCTTGCACTTGAGGAATATAGCTTGGATCACTTGGAAACAAAGCTTTATGATTAAATGATCAAAGGATTTTAGAGAGGATAAGTGGGCTGTTTTGAGCAGAAAGAATGAGTGCAAAAGGTGAGAAAAATGTTGAGGAATAGTCCAGTATTTATAGGACAAAAAGGAGGAGCGGGGTCTATGGCCGGCCCCCTTAAATAGGGTGCCGGCCCCCTTAAAATTAAGGGGGCCGCCCATGTAATTAAGGGGGCCGCCCCTTATTCAGACGCTCCCTTTTTGTCCTATTCAGGGGAGGTGTTTACTGGACCATTTCTAGCCGTTTTAGGTCCGAAAATTTGAAATTCAAAATGTTTATTTTGAATAAAACATTTCTTTTAAATGTAAAAAATGTTTTGTGATGTTTATAAAAAGTTTACAACATTTTATAAAAGTTTCCTTTGATCATAAAATGCATCAAGCATTTGTTTATTCATACCTTGGAGTGATATAAGTTTGAAATGAATATTTACTACTAAATACTTGTTTACGTTTAATTTTACGTTGAACGTTTTTATATTTTGTGATTATCAAAACGTAAAGATGTGAAAAATATTATTAATGTTTTTAGGCATTATATTTTATCAACAATCTCCCCCTTTTTGATGATTACAAAATTTAAACTCATTAAATGTAAAATTATTTTTAAACAAGTATTTAGTGAGTTTTATGTCATTTATCCCCTTTTTTGTAGAATCAAAAAGGCATCGTCGATGATTGCTAGTAAAATCGATGGAATAAATGCTCCCCCTTGATGTGTGCTCCCCCTCGTTCAAGGGCACCAAGGAATCAAGCTATGGTTTCTTGGCTACAAAATGGGTTAGAACAATACAAATATTTCTAACATGTAGCAAGGAAGAAAAATATGACATACAACCAACAATGATCATTCATTAAAATTAAAGTAGTGTGTGAAACACACTCATGCATACATAAGGAAAATAACATGCTAACATACATGAAATTAAAAGTACAAAAGTCCTATAACTAGTAAAGCTCCATAGGACTTGCATGCAAAATGGTAGAGGATCAATTATTTGAGAGACTAAACATAGAGCATGTTTTAGCTTGGGGATGATGGTAGGAGGTTGTGATTGTGATTGGTGGTTGTGAGGAGGCATGTGTTCAAAATATGAAAACATATAGTGAAGTTCATCATTAACCCGAAAATTGAGGGTTCGGTGTGGATACACAAAAGCATTGAGTTTACCATGTGTTCAAGGAAATTCCAAGGGATATGATGTGCAACTGATAGGTGGTGAAGGGTGATGGAAATTCAAATTGGACATCAAGTGGGGTATTTGGGGAAAGAGTGAGGAGTGATGTCATTGTGCATTATTCTTGAGTTGGAGGTTGTAGGAAACTTCGGAAGGAGGAGATGTTGATGGGTTTAAAGTAACCATTTGGTAAGGGTGATGTTGATGATGTTGGTGATTTGGGTATGTAATCAATTGAAGATGAAGATGTGTCTTTTGTTGATGGTGTTTTGGAGGGTGCATTAGGAACACTAGGTGATGAATTTGGAAGTTTGGGTGAGGGAGTTTTTGTGTCATTCTTGGGGTTTAAATCCACAAACAATTATTTTGGTGGAATGATGTTGATTTTTGGTCTCTTGGAGACCTTGGAAATGGAAGCTCTAGTGGAGGCCATGAATGTGCATGGTTGTTGATGATGAGTGAAGGAGATGGTGAATTGATGTTATGCATTTGGAGGGAATTATGGACGAGATTTGTTTGGAAAATAGATGAAATTTGGTATGGTTAGGGAATTCCAAATGTTGTTCAAGCATTCTGGGTAAAGATAGCTGATACTAGGTAAAAGAAGGCAAAAAGCAGTGAAAAATATTGTTTTACCCGTGAAGGGCTAAGGGCGGTCCCCTTAAAATTAAGGGGGCCGACCCTTATGAATTAAGGGGGCCGCCCACTGGTGGTTCCATTTTTCATAGAAAAACGAATTTTTCTCAGAATTTTTGTGAGGGTATTTTTGTTTTGGTGGTTAATTTGCAGCAAGCCCTATAGAGTTTTATAAGCATATTTAATCACATTAAATCATGAAACCAAAATGACATAACTAGTTGATTTAATAAAACAACCAAAGGTTTAAGGCATCATAGCAAATAAGTACCTAAAGATTAACCAACAATATAAAGTCTTTCTCGAATATAACGGGATGATCCCACCACAAGTTGTTAAATAACATCACATTTCACCAAAATACTACTTCAAATAATCAAGTTAAAAATTATCTTAAACTACATTTAGCCATCTAGTTCACTCCACTCCTATGTCTTCATTTCTTCTTCTTGCTAAACACTCCTTTTAGTGCCTTTCCAAATGACTTGAAACCTCCGCGCATCTCCTTATGCATTTCTTGCGTTTGGTTGAGCAAGGTGGTTTGTCGTTCAAAGAGAGTTTCATCGGTTTGTTCGGAAGCGGAAGGCATTTCGTAGTTTTGGTAGTTGAGTGGATTAAGAGAGTTAGTTAGGGGAGGAGATGGAGTACTTGCACGAGAAGTTTCGACATCATCATCATCATCATCATCATCATGTTGATGAGATGACGTGCCGTGATGATGAGAAGATGAGGATGAGACAGAATGGCGTGCCTTGCCACGATCACTTCGAGGTCTCCGAGTTTGTTTAAGAGCAAGAGGACGCATGACTCGATCAACAATGTCATAAATGCCATTGTCGAGGTGAGGATATGCTTCCATGATGTTGTCGATAAGACGAGATCAAGAACTACCATATGGAAGATTGGCGGTTGGATTTGCTCTAGCACATTCGATTCGTTTGACAAAGAAGTAAGCAAGATTGTATTGTTCCTCGGCAACAACACAATACAACATGTAAGCAAGACAAGCGGGGAGATGGTCCCGATGTCCTCCTAGTCCAAACACATTCTCTCGAATGAGTTCTTCCCATTGTTTCATGTCGGGGATTAGTTCCTTAGTGAGGATTTGATTTGGAGTGAGGGTGACGGTTTGACTTTTAATGGTACGGTCTACCATGACACGTTCCAATTCAAGAAGTCAACGAATATCGTCAGGAGTTGGAAGGTCGGTGGAATATGGTCCCTTGGTTTCTTGAGAATACTCAAGAGATCCAAGGTCCTACTCGTTGGTGAACACAGCTTGACAGTTGTAAGGAATTTTTAGAATTTGACCGAATTAGGCAAGAGTGAGAGTTATGAATTCATGTTGAATCATAAAGGGGATGACAAGATAGCCATATTCATCGGTTCGAACCGTGACTTGACTATAGAAATCAAGAATGAATCTTGGAACAATCGGTTCGTTGATTTTAAAGAGACAATCGAAGCGAATATTTGTGAAGAGACGCTCGATGTTGTTGGATTTGTAGTAGGCTTGATCAACAACATGACCTTCGTGAAGTGGCTCTTGGCATTTTATCACCTAAACAAGTTATCAACAACATAAGGTGTTAAAAGAAAATTTTATACTAAATAAAATGAATTTTAGTATAATGACAAATGTGGGACAAGGATTACTTCGACCAAAAAAAAAACTTAAGAAGTGATCCATATGTTCCTAAATTTATTTTTGACTTAATCTACGATGTCGAAGAATATATATTTGTTATATATTTCAACACCAAGATCATGAACCAAACACTCCCGTATTAATCATGGAATTAGTTTAAGCTTGTCAAAAACTATATGTCAAGTATATATCATGGTGATGAGTATAGGTTTGTTATTTTTAACTTGACAAAAGTTAAGTAGTGTTTATTTTTATTCAAAAATCATGTTCTTAAAAGGTTATGCCAAACGCCCCTTTATTTTATACCAATCACAAAATATATCAACATATATATGAATTATATATCTTGATGACTTATACAAGCTAGTTAAGTGTTTATACAAGTGACAAAATTATCGGTGGTGGTCATTTCAACTCTAGATTTGATTCCTAAGAAACGAGCAGAACACCCTTTATTTTTATAATACATTTTCTATTGATTCGAAAAGTATACATTTAGAAATGTACGTTTTGATGGACAAAATAGTGTTGTTTTTACCATGTTTTTGGCATGAATCAACAATGTATAAACTTTGTTAAAAAAATATGAAAGTATATTTATGATAATTTCGAACCAAAAATTTGTGACTCAATTTAGTGTTTTGATTCAATTCAATCATGAATGTAGTGTTCCTATGACTACGGGTATCATTATAGTTATGGAAATCCTAGACAAAAATGAAAAATATGAAAATGATGAAGAACACCCGATTTTGATTGGGAGCAAAATTGGATGAATTTCCAAATGAAAAATGATGAAAAAACTTACAGTTGATGTTGTTATAGATTTGTTGTTTTTTAAAAATTCCCCTTGCGAATTTTGGTTAATTGGATGATTTGAAGTTTGATTTTGGTGAATATGGTGGTGGGTTTTTCGTCACAGCAGGTGGAAGAGGGAAGAAGGAAAAAAATGGTGTTTGGCTATGTATTTTCGAATGAAAAAGGGAAGTTTGTTTTTCCAGTGGCCGGCCCCCTTAAATAATTAAGGGGGCCGCCCAACTTACACGGCCGGTCCCCTTAATTTTAAGGGGGCCGCCCTCAAAAAAAAATTCTTCGATTTTTGGCCAGTTTTTGTGAGAATGAATATTGACAATTTTTAATTAACCTTTTGTTTAATTAAAAAGTTTCTTTGACTATTTCGAACGAGATAATCAAGACGTCAATTTGAGAGGTGATTTAGAGATGAGTTTTCTTGCAAGGAGAAGAAATTAATTTCTTTGAAAAGAAAATTAATTGATTCGATTTGAGATGAGACGAGAATTGATAGTGAAGATAATGAAATAGTGAGACGTAGTTGAGAATATCAAGGAGTTGATTCCGATAGACGTAGATGATGGTTGACATGGATCCGAGACGATCGTTGAAGTAGAAGGGAGTTTGTTTCATCCATAGTGTGTCTATGATCTTCGTGCGACTAATCCTACTTCTATGTTAATTGTTAACCACTAGCTTGCTCTTCTTCATCTACGTGAGTTTGCTATGTGGTCATAGAAGATTTCCATTTTGTAGACGAATGACTATAATCTACGCAAATAGAAAAAAAAAAATAAAAAAAATAGTTTCATAATGAACTAATCTCTTCAAAGCTAGAAAACCAACAAATGGTATTTCTAGAGACTACACTATTTTTAAGAACTAATTATACTACATCATCATAGTAACACATAGTCATTTACTTATAATCTATATTCTACGAATATGAAAAGAGAGACGTACCTTAGACTTTAGAATAATCTTCGTTAATGTCTTCACAATGTAAATGATAAGGGTTCATGGGAACCTTTTCTTTAGTCCGTAGACAAAGAATGTTTATAGATAACACACCATTTCAAAGATTGTGATGGCTTAGCCATTTGGTCCCCAACGTTTCATGTATCCGAGGTTATTGTTTCCGCATATGTTTTGCATTTGGTTTTGGCACATACATGGTGAACAACTTCCACATTGAGTGAAACTAAGTGGATGTGAATGGTTCCTTATTATGTGATTAGGATAGTTTTGTCTACCTTGGTCTCTCCTAGGTTGAGGTGTTTTAGACCGAGGACGAGGATTATTAGTCATTCTCGGAGGTGGAGTTTTAGACCTCATTGTGGGTTTAGTAAATCCGACTCCGGGTTTTAAGGAGGGTTTGTAAAAACGTTTTACTTCATCATCACTTGCAATAGGAATTTTAGTATTATTTATAAGTATAAATTTTGGGTTTGATTCTATCAATTTTTCTTTTGACTCGACTTCTTGAGCTTTTACAAACTTTACTTGTTTGGTTTCGCTAGGTGATCCTTTGGTAAAATTAAAACCTAATCCGGATTTATCTCCGGAAGTCTTTTGAGAATTTATTATTTTCTTAAGTGAGTGACTACTATCATTAAATTTATCTAGCCTAGATATTTCTTTTCTAAGCACCACATTTTCAAGCTTAAGATCTTGACATAATTTACATTCTTCAATTATTTCCTTACCTTTTTCTAACCTAGATAATTTGTTTTTTAGTTCTAGTACTTCATTTTCTAATTCTATTTTAGCTTGTTTTAGAGTTTTATTTTTTGCCATGACTTTTAGTCCTAATTTGCATAGTCTACTATATTCATTATCTAAGTCATTTTCGTCTAGTAATGATTGGTCATCACTAAAATATTCGGTTTCGGAAAGTACCTCATTGGAATCTTTAGCCATAAGACACTTTTCGTCCTTTGTCTTCTCCTCTTCATCATCGTCGCTATCACTCCAAGCTCCTCCCACGAACGCCCTTTGATTTTGATATTTTAATTGTTTCGGACATTCTCCGATGAGATGATTTGGATCTCCACACTTGAAACATTTTCTTTCACTTGTCTTATTTTTGTCATCTTTATTTCTTTGGAATGATCTTCTTTCTTCATATGGTTGTTTTACGAATCGTCCTTGTCTTTTGAAGAATTTCTTGAAGTTTCTTACGGTATCGGCTATTCTTCATCTTCACTATCGGAGGTTGAACTATCTTCATCACTAGATTCCTTTCTAGCTTTCAAGGCAATAGATCTACTTTGTTCTCTTTTGTTTTTGACGGTTTCAGAGTCTTTCTTGATTACTTCTTCATAGACTTTTAAATTTCCAATAAGTTCGTCAAGTGAAAGAGTTGTTAGATTCTTTGATTCTTCAATTGCCGTGACTTTTGCGCGCCATTTAGGATGCAATGCCCTAAGAAACTTCCTAACACAATTCTTGCTAGAAAAACCTTCATCAAGTGCTTTTAGACTAGTAATAATAGTGTTAAATTTAGCAAAAGCATTATCTATTGATTCCTCTTCCGGAATCATGAATTGTTCATATTGTTGAACAAGCAAGATTCTTTTTATTTGCTTTGATTGATTATTCCTTGATGAGTGTTAACAAAGTTTCCCAAATTTCATTTGCGGTTTGAACATAAATAATAAATTTTCTTTCATATTCTTTACGTGCTAAATTGCATTATAAATTACTATTTTTGCTTCATTATTTTAGCAAGTTCTTTTTAAGATCATCATTATGTTTGTGAAAAAGCATACAATTTCAATCTTTTAGTTTCGGGATAATTTGAAATAGGTGGAAAACTCACCATCGGTAATAATGCCAAAGATCTAGCTCTTTGACTTCACATAAGTTTCGAATCTATTTTTCTAATAAATAAATCTATCACTTTCAAATAGTGGTGGTCTTTGCATAGATTGCCCTTCTAAATATTTTTCCGATTCCATAGATCGATTCAAGTTTTAAAATACAATTTATTTTTAAAATTTTGTTTCACGTGGCTCTTGATACCAATTATGGAAAACTAGAAGGGGGGGGGTGAATAGTTTACCTCTTTTTAAATTTAAGTTTTATGTATGTTTGTAAAACTTAGATTCGACCTTTTTGTGAATTAAATGCTTGCTCAATATGAACATGTAATTTTATGAAATGATTAAGTAAGACAAGAGATAAGAGTAAGAAACAATCAAACACAAGCGAGGATTTTTAGAGGTTCGGTAAAGTAAAGCACCTATTCGCCCTACTCCACTCCCGAGCACCAAAAAATAGAGAGTTTTCTTCACTGCGTCAACAAACTCCCTTATGGCGGGAAAACTTTACATCAAGTGCTTGTATCAATTTACGGTCACTAATTCTAAATGTCGAGTTCTAAATCTTAGCTAGACCAATCTATCACACACTACTTCACAACTTGTTCAGACTTCACAACTTCACGACTTCTACACATTTCTTCACAACTTCTACGGACTTCTTTACAACTTTACGACTTTCTTCACAACTTCACGGACTCACTTCACCACAAACTACTTATATCACAACTACCTAACACTACTTGGTAAAGATCACCAAACGATTCTAACTAAACTTACAAAGTTCTCAAGATCTAGCTTTACTATACAGAACTATAAGATATATAATTGATTTACAAATATGCGATATGATGCTAACAAGATGTTATGCACCACTAGGGGTAATACTTTTCATTGTTGATGGAATAATTTCTCTTGCACTTGAGGAATATAGCTTGGATCACTTGGAACAATGCTTTCATGATTAAATGATCAAAAGGATTTTAGAGAGGATATGGTGGGTTGTTTGAGCGAAAGAATGAGTGCAAAAGGTGAGAAAAATGTTGAGGAATAGTCCAGTATTTATAAGACAAAAAGGAGGAGCGGGGTCTATGGCCGGCCCCCTTAAATAAGGTGATGGCCCCCTTAAAATTAAGGGGGCCGCCCACGTTATTAAGGGTGGCCTCAACTACATATTAAAAAATATAAACTTTTTTCCCCTTTACTCTTTTTCCCCCCCCCCCCCCCCCCCCCCCCAGTTGGTGTGTGCCCCCCCCCCTTTTTATATGGGCCCCCCCCCCCCGGGGGATTCGGGGGGGGGGGGGGGTGGGGGGGGGGCCCCCCCCCCCCGCGGAGGTGTTTACTGGGACCATTTCTAAGCCGTTTTAGGTCCGAAATTTGAAAATTCAAAATGTTTATTTTGAATAAAACTTTCTGTTAAATATAAAAAATGTTTTGTTATGTTTATAAAAGTTTACACATTTTATAAAAGTTTTCTTTGGCATAAAATGAATCAAGCATTTGTTTATTCATACCTTGGAGTGATATAAGTTTGAAATGAATATTTACTACTAAATACTTGTTTACGTTTAATTTTACGTTGAATGTTTTTATATTTTGTGATTATCAAAACGTAAAGATGTGAAAAAATATTATTAATGTTTTTAGGCATTATATTTTATCAACAGGTTATATAGTCATAAGGATCTATTTGTTTGCTTATTTTTAAGCTCAAAAGTGGTGATTTGTTAAGATTGCAAAAGTTTGCAAAAATTTGTCTAAATGTTGAATCTATGTGAGATACCTTTTTCATGAAGCTTTTTAAGTGCTTACCTGAATTTCAAACTACTTTTTCATTGTTACTTATTGAAGCTTTTTGGTCAATCTTTTTAGTAGTATAAGCCACTAAGCCATAAGGATCCTTTTTCTAGCTTAAAAATAAGCTAGAAAAGTCCCCCTTAGGCTTTTTGCTTATCAGTTTTGGCCAAAAAGCTAATTTGCTTATTTAGGCTTATTTGCTTATTGCATTTGCTTATTATAGGTTTAGTATAGCTTATTAGGTTAGTTTAAGCCCTCTTTGGCTTATTTCCCTTAGTTTAGAGCTTAATTGAGCTTATTTACCTTTTAGCTTAAAAACCTTACGTTTTATAGCTTTTTAAGTAAACTGTCATTCTAGCTTATTATAGTTGCTTATTTTTGTTCAAACATGCTTAATAGGTCTAGTTAAGTTGCTGCTTTAGCTTATTTTGAATTTTATTAGCTTATTTAGTGCTTAAATAGTCAAACAGTTAGCATTAAGGCTTAGTATAGTTTAGGCTTATTCTGTCAACCTTTTAGGGCTTATTCTGTGCTTATTTGTGGTTTATAAAAAAGGTGTTTTTGTAAAAGTTGCTTATTTTTAAGCCATTTAAAAAGTTATAAAAAATGGCTTTTAAAAAACATTTGGGAGTTGGGGGAAGTCCCCAGGTGAGCAAGGCTCGAAGCCGGGACCTCGCCCCTACTCACCAAACGTTTTACACAATGCACTCACTACCACTAGCGCCCTTGGGTCTTTTCCGTTTTATTTTGGCATAATCTATATACTTGTACACGTTTTCATCCCATTTTCATATAAGCACTTCGCAACTTATTTTTAGCTTTTTAGGGCTTATTCGATAAGCTGGCTTCAAACCGCTCTATGTTCTCTAGGAACTTTACAACATTTAGGACTTTCCTGCATTTTTTTAGATTTTTCCAACTTAATTTGTTATATTTCTTTATTTTTTGAAGTTTAAAAATTTTAAAAATCATTTAAAAATAGTTTAATTAATCAGAAAAATACAAAAAAATAGTTTTTAGATTTAGAATGAATAGTTTTAGGTTTACAAAGCTTAAAATCATTTTTATCATTTTTAGATTTTAAATTTCATTTTTAGCTTTTTAATTTAAATTTAGAAATTAGTTTTTAATTATAAAAAGTAGTGAAAAATATTTTTCTGAGTTTTTATCATATTTTAGACTTTTCTAAAGTATAAAATCATTTTTTGGAATTTTTAGGGATTAATTTGTCATTTTCTAGAATTTTAATTGATTAAATAGGTTTTTAATTCATAAAAAAATATAAAAAAGTCAAAAAAATATAAATCTTTTTTTTAGAAAATTTTCTTTTGTCATTTTAGAGGTTTAGAAACTAAGATTGAATTTTTAGGGTTAATATTTGCCTTAGCTAGTTTTTAGTCGCGTTTTTAGGATCCCCGTTTTGCGTTTTTAGTTTAAAATAGTTTTGCCTTAATTATTTTTAAGTGTTTGCTTTAATTTTCCCGTAGTTTTAGAAAACCAATCAAAATCTCTTATCCCATTCAAGCATCGATTATCAAAACGACTCTCGACTTTTAATTGCATTCCTCGTTGGGAATAACGACCCGGGAATCATACTTCCGGTTTACTACAATTGAGATTTTTTTGATTCTCATTATTATATATTTATATATATATATTTTTTATATTTATATATAGTAAAGGGTTTCAATCAGTTTTTGGCGCCGCTGCCGGGGAGGATTGTATACGATTGTTGAGCCGTTTGATAATTTGTGTTTGAAGATCCTTCCGTGTGAAGTTATTTTGTTTATTTTCATATTAAAAAATACAAAAATATTTTTCTTTTATTAGTATATATATAAAATAAAATAAAAAAAATCAAAAATTTAGAAACATTATCCATAAAAAGAAATAAAATTCACCATCAATATAATACTTTCAATTAAAGTATTATTTTCATTAATAAGTTACCGTAAACAAAGATCAAAAAATTACTTTTGTGTCTTGTGCGAGGTACGGTTGATCCTTTGAAAAGTTAGTACAAGAACTCTAAGAGGTGTAATTAAGGCGGGTTGTTTTAGGAATACGTCCCTCTAACAGGAGAAAGGTTTTGAATAGCTTCGCGCTGTTCCGTAACTCCTCCCGCCTCCTTTGTGCGGCTTGTTCTCTTTAAGAGATATATCGTGGAAGCAAGTTGATTATTAGGTTTAAGTATCTTATCTCATTGTCCGTTATTAAAATATATTGTGAATACATTGTTGAAAAACCAAAAAAAAAATATTAAAAAGAAAGAAAAAAAGAAATTAGTAAAATTTTATTTTTTACATTTTTAGTGCATGAGCACTCATTCTCATCTCCGTATAGTACTAACCGTAACAACAATCAAATCACAGTCCAGCACTCGACTCTTTGTCTATTTTGAACCATTTAAGCACTGTAGGAACTATTGAAAATTCAATTCGCGCTCCCGTAGTTGTACGATGGCGCGATAATCGTACTTTTGGAACTCCATTGGTGTGTGAAGACGCACCGAGGTTTCGAGGATGCCATGTCGTTGTTCCTCGGAGTTTCAGTCGCGGACAACTTATGAGCTTAGCACGGTTTGTTCCTCGTTCAAGTAACAAAACAATGTGTTTAGACATGACTAAAGACTGACCATCATGCTCACATTCGATAGTTTCAACAAGATCAGGTTCTTAGATGAGTTTCCGAAATCGCCCGGGTACGTGGGTTAAGCTTATGCTTTGTCCAATTTTTACTCGAGGGTGCGCTCGGAGTTGGCTTGAAAAAGAGACCCTCTCGAATCGATTCTCAACATGGGATGGTCTGTGTTTCATAATTCATCGCAGACAAATTCTTCCTAGTCATTCTAAACACACGAAATCTTCGGAATGAACATTCACGAGATTTGCAACAACGAATTTGATGAAACTTTTTATGAGGCATGGGACCCGAGTTCATGATCTTCTTCGGGCATGGCCCACTATCATTGGTGATTTTTTCAGAGTTACATCATCTCGATGATTTTCTATATGCTTTGATAACTCTATGATCAAGATTCGTAGAATTCTGCCGCGGGTGGTATTTTGTTGGATAAAAATGCCCCGTGACTTGCTAAGCCTCATCAAGGCTAAATCCAAAGTTCGTAATACACGTAAGCAAACCAGGTTGTTGCCAAAGTGAGTTCGAGCTTTCTCCCCGGTATTACTAACAACTCCCCACACACAATACCCCCATCCCCACCCCAATAGATCCTTCCAAAAACCCAAACAACATCGGCCACACCAGCACTTTAAGCACCCCAACCCTAATTCTTGTTTCGAAATCCTTCATAAATTAGTAAGATAACTGTCAGTTAATGTCCTGATCGAGCTGTGCCTTCGCTCGGTAACACAGTTATAAAAGCCGTGCGAGTGTAGTCGACGATTAAACGTTGCCATCGGTAGCGGGACAATTTCATGTAAGAATGAGCACACCACAAGTAACACAACTTTCCTCGACCGCTTTTACGGGGAGCGGGAGGCTTGGGATAGGTTTTTAACTTATCTAGCCTAACTTGCAATCACCAAAATATCAAACCTAACTTCATTTCCCCCACATTAACACCCCCCTTAAACCACCATCACACCCCCCCCCATTCCCCCCACCCTTAAATAACAATCCAACTCCCAAAAACCCAAACACCACCCCAACAACCCCCCCCACCCCCCCCCCCCCCCCCCCCCCCCCCCCCCCCCCCCCCCCCCCCCCACCCCCCCGTTTACCGGGGAAAGTTGTGTTACTTGTGGTGGTGCTCATTCTTACTGAAATTGTCCCCCACCGATGGCAACGTTTATCATGACAATATCAAGGAATATGTTTCCCAAGCCGCCGCGCGGTGACGCTTACAAACAAGGGAATACCAGTTTATCGCGAGCCCTGTTTTCTAATCATAAATTGTACCTCCCAGTGTTACCTCCACGTTCGCAACATAAACCAAGGAAATTAACCAACTGTTATAACCAAGAACCGGGGTGAATAATGGACAACAGGCCTTCAAATTTATCGACTCCTAGATTAATCAAAACCCGGTTCTCCAAGATCCGGCTCCGCAAAACCTAGGTGTGTCGAAGGATGATTTTCAAAACTACGTCAAAGCTAATGATGCAGTTATGAGAAATATGCAAAATCAAAATCAAAACTTGCAAAATCAAATGACCAATTTAACGGACATGCTTTCCAAGTTTGTGAATTCCAATACCGCTTCTACTTCAGGTTCAGGGACACTCCCTAGTAATACATTACTTAACCCGGAAGGTAGATTTGAAGGGTATTACCACCCGAAGCGGTGTTGCTTATCTCAGGACCCACGATTCCTCCTACTTTGTCTTCTTTCTCCTAAAGTAGTTTTGGGAACGTGAAACCTGATTATGGTGACATAAGGACAACCATTGCATCCTATATATACAGAATGTATACACTTTAACAAAGACGTCCAACCTCGGTTGTCCTAAGTTCATAACTCAAGTACAAATTCTTGAGCTCCGTTGTTGTTCTCCCGTTAGTGCTTCGTATGCCTTAACCCGAAATCGTCAATTCCATATCCGTCTAGACTTAATGACCAAAAGATCCGCGAAAAAGCTAACAATCAAATTGAGAAATTTTACCAAATCTTTCAAGATTTGCATTTCGAAAATTAGATACGCGGAATGCGGATGCTTTAATTCTGGATGCCTAAAATTTGCTTCTACACTTAAGAGTTTGATTTGGAAACATAAAGAAAATTAAGAAGTGAATGCTACGAACTTCGGTTAATATGAGCATTGCTCGGGCGGTTCTCTCATAAAATTACCCGAAAAAGCGTGGAGACCCCCGGCCAAATTTCTCATAGTGGTGATGTTTCCGTGGAGAATTAATGAGTGGTTTTACTTAGCGGGCTCGATGTCTGGGTGCTAGATAGAATCTCATTCCATTGTATCCGTGTGGAAAATGCTTTCTCTTCGGATGAGCTCAGCCTGCTTGTGATGACTCTTGAAGTTTGACGACTAGTTTCGATCTCCCAACCGATCGGAATCGCCGATATAGCGTCAATGTAAAAGTAGGAAAGTTCCCATTCCCGGGCCGAATTCGTAGTAGTAAACTTTGATTGTCGATCCCCAAACGTGCCCCTCATTCTCAAGAAGGTCCTTCTTAAAAGACTGGACGTGCTTTGATTGATGTATACGAGGAGAATTAACTCGATTAGAGATCTCTGTTGGGTAAAGAAGCCCTTTACTTTCGTGGTCTTGATCAAAGACGTCGAAGACTACTCCACGAATTATGATGATAATTCGGTTAAACCGAATCGACGTCGATTGAAGATGCGTTATGAGGGAGGATTATCAAGATAGTTCTCAGTTTCGTCCAGATTGTGATGCGAGTGGCCAATCCCATCCTTATTATGACCCGACTCAGTTCTACTCTCTGATCTCCGACTCTCTCACTCCTTCGGGGATAGTGATTTTCTTCTTGCGAGAGAAGGCGATGCTTTCATTCGCTCTTGGAGATGATCCAACTTCACCGAAGTTTGTGACTTTTATTAATAATACGGCAGGGGGAAGATGATAACATATTCTTCTTTCTTGAATATATTTGCTGACAATGTAGAGAGATGCATCATTACCTCCTCCCACTCAAGGAAATTATTTGCCTGAAATTTGAAAAGAACTTAAAGTTTGTGAAGCTAAAAATGATAAATCTTCAATTGATGAACCTCCCAAGATCAAACTCAAGGACTTACCTCCTCATCTCGAATACGCATTTTTGGAAGGTTGTACGACCAAGTTGCCCGTCCATTAACTTGCTAAAAGGGATTTGAGGGGTCGAGGAATAAAGCCACTCTCATAAAGTTTGTGATAGTCACACAAGCGAGCCATCGCTTGGAAACTCTCTGACATTAAGGGTATTAACCCAGAATTTTGTACTCAAAAGATTCGAATGGAAGAGGGGGACTACAAACGGCGGTTCAACCAAGGACGAGTTGAATTCCAAAAATCCACGATGTCATCAAAAAGGAGGTTGAAAAACTTCTTGACGCCGGATTAATTTACCCGATCTCGGATAGTCCTTGGGTAAGCCCCGTACATTGCATACCGAAAAAAGGTGGCTTTACCATTGTTAAAAATGATGAAAGAACGATTAAATTCCTACTCATAATTGGTTAAGGGATGCGGCGTTTTGCGTTGTATGCACTTGACTACCGAAAGTTTAAATGAATCCACCGTAAAGACCAGCTTTTCACAGATCCGTTTATGGAGCCAACTGCTCGATGAGATTAGCGAGAAACGTAAATACTATTGTTTTTCTCGATGGTTCTCGGGTTATTGTCAAATTCCACGACCCTCTATTAGATCAAGAAAAGACACATTTAAGTGTTTCCTGACGGAACGTTCGCCTACCGTCGCATGCCTTTTGGCTTATGCAATGCACCAGACACGTTCCAAAGGTGTATGATGGCTATCTTTCATGATATGATCGAAAAAACGATGGAAGTCTTCATGGACGACTTTTCGGTCTTTGGGAATTCATTTAGAAATTGCCTCTCTCGTGTAGACAAGATGCTCCATAAGGTGCGAAGACACCAATCTTTGTCTAAATTAGGAAAAGAGTCATTTTATGGTTAAAGAAGGCATTGTCCTTGGCCATAAGATTTCCAAAAAAGGGATTGAGGTTGATAAAGCCAAAGTCGATGTGATTGCTAAGTTACCTCATCCTACCACCGTTAAGGGTGTTCAGAGTTTTCTCGGTCATGCCGGTTTCTACCGACGGTTCATTAAGGATTTTTCTAAAATTTCCCGACCAATGACTCATCTCCTTGAGAAGAATACTCCGTTCATTTTCTCCGATGATTGTATTCAAGCTTTTCAAACATTAAAGAAAAAACTTACTGAAGCTCCAATCTTGATTGCCCCAGACTGGGACCTACCCTTTGAGCTTATGTGCGATGCAAGCGACTTTGCCATAGGTGCAGTCTTGGGGCAACGTCATGAAAAACACTTTAGGCCTATACACTATGCTAGTAAAACAATGAACGAGGCGGAATCGCATTACACCACGACGGAGAAAGAAATGTTAGCCGTGGTGTATGCCTTCGAAAAATTCCGATCTTACCTCATCTTGAACAAAAGCATAGTGTATACGGATCACTCCGCCCTAAAATATCTCTTTGCTAAAAAAGATTCCAAGGCGAGATTGCTCCGGTGGGTTCTCCTCCTTCAAGAGTTCACATTCAAAGTAATTGACACAAAAGGAGCCGAGAATCTCGCGGCCGATCATCTTTCCCGATTAGAAAATCCTTATGAAAATGTGCTCGACCCAAAGGAGGTAAATGAAAAGTTTCCTCTCGAGACACTTAATATGGTGACTTTTCGTGGTGACTCAAGTACCCCGTGGTTTGCCGATTTTGCAAATTACCACACGGGGAATTTTATTGTAAAAGGGATGTCGTCCCAACAAAAAAACAAGTTTTTCAAAGATGTTTGTTGGGAATTATATTTGAGTTGATAAGACAAAACATGAATGAAACAAGATGGAAACAAGAAGGACCAAAGATGTCAGTGCAAGATTCTACAAGATGTAGGAGATAATGAAGATTTGGTCAACATAAAGATAAAGATAAATGATATCAAGATA